>JAKGSA010000962.1:122146-147326 GCA_033558755.1 Philaethria dido | reverse complement strand
ATATATATATATATATATATATATATATATATATATATTTAATAATTTCATTATGTAATTTTTTTATTTTTTTTTAGCTCTGAGCTTGTTGTTTTTTGCAGTTTTATGCCCAAATTTTTCTAGCGACCTTTTTATTAGGTCTCACACTTATTTTTTGCAAAAAAAATATTGTCAATTATAATAGATAAGCCGGTGGCAACTGTGTTATATGGGCGCCTGGCCACTGACGTATATACATGTATGCTAGTGGCGAGGGGTCAAAATTTTAGTTAGGCAAGCCGGTACATTTAGAGAAGCCGATGTATATTTATGGGAGCCGGAACTTATATTTAGGGAACCCGGTAATTTTTAGGGAAGCTGGTATAGAATGTGAAGGTATTTAGTAATTTCACTATGCAATTTTGACGATGATTTTATTTTAGGTCCGTGCTTTTTTTTATTGCAACTTATGCCCAAAATTTTTCTAGCGACTGAAGATTTTTCTTTTATTAGGTCTCACACTTATATTTTCCAAAAAATACAGTCTAATATAATAGATAAGCCGGTGGCAACCGTGTTATATGGACGTATCGCCACTGATACATATACATATATCTATATATACCCAGTTTAAAGTTTTGTAACCGTTAACTTAACGAACAGATGTGGTAAAGTTAACTCAGCGAAAGCTCGAGTAGTAAAAAAGGCCCATAAAATTATAATTAACTTGCTTAAAACTTTATTTTATGGAGTTATATATATATACCTAATATAATAGCGAGGTTATATGTAACATTTGTAAAAGTTGCATCAGAATCTGTCAGTTATAGAATTATTGCTAAGTTATCTATTGATAACATTTAATGATAAGGCACGAGGGTTTTTAGCAATGTACTACTATAGTGTAGTTGTGTTTAACGGTTGTAATGGTTATGGCTTCGAATACCGCGAAGAAAATTATTGAAATATGTCATATAATATAACATGAGCCTGTCGAGGCGCAGAGGCATAAGCGTGCTGTAAACGCGATAGGTTTTGGGTTCGATTCCCACTCCAGGAAATGAAAATATTAAACAAATTTTAGTATTTTTATTTCCTCACTCTGGTAAGGTGCGGCGTTGAGTTTCACCACTCAGCACGCAATGTCTAGGTGCGGCGGATTACGAATAACTCAAAGACAACTAATTAGATCATAGCCGAATTTAAATGGGACCACATCATAAGCACTAGCTATCATATAAAAAAAGGATCATCAAAATTGGTTCACCCAGTAAAAAGTTATACAGTAACACTAAAAAAAAAAAACAATCGAATAGAGAATCACCTCTTTCTTCTTTTTTTCCCTTAAAAAGCAATACACCTTCCTTTTTTTTGGAAGTCGGCTAAAGAGGTACAAGCGTGCGACTGTAAACGTGATAGGTTGTGGGTTCGATTTACACTCCAGGAAATGGAATTTTTTATTTCCTGGGTTTGGCAACAAGGCAAAACGTGGCGTTGAGTTCCGCCATTCAGCACGCATTGCCTCAATTCGGCGGAAGGTGGGCAACGGAGTGTCTTAACACTAGGTTCCCTCTGCCTACCCTGCTATATGCGGGATACAGCGTGAAGCTATTTATGTATGTATGTTAAAGATTTCCTGTAAAATTTCAACGTTCTTATAAATAAAATATTTCGATAACCGCAAATATATTATTAACTGTATTTTATTAAATAATTCATTTTATACATACATTTATACTACAATTGATGAAATTTTGATGAACTCGTTCGCACTGTGTTCTGTTTAATTGAAAATTTAATGAAAAAGCAATTTCACGCTGTATCCCGTATAGCAGGGTAGTGAGAAAGAACCTAGTGTTAAGACACTCCGTTTCCCACTATCCGCCGAATTGAGGCATTGCGTGTTAAATGACGCCGTGCTGTCATTCCAACAGATGGTAATCGAATTCACAACCACTCGCCACTGTCACAAGTCAGACAATGTTCTACTGCGACACGGTGGTTAAATATTCAATACTGAACATTTTTAGATTAAACTTTTGTACATTCATAGCTTTACTCTATATCCCGATATAGCAGGGTAGGCAGAGGAAATCTAGTGTTAAGACAATCCGTTCACCGCTTTTCTTTTTTCTTTATTGATGAAGAATGGCAAAGGAGTGGAATGATCACCTGATGGTAAGTGGTCCTTCACCCAGGTACATCTACAACACCAGAGGAGTCGTAAGTGCGTTGCCGACCTAATGTTCAGATGGAAGGGGGAGGAAATAATGTAGTGGCCGCGGCAGTTTGCCATCGGAAGCATCACTTTTTGGGGAAAGGATGGGTGGGATTAAGGAAAATATTTCGTTCGAATTCGAGACATTGCGTATTAAGTGACGGATATTAACGCCGCGCTTTATATTGCTAAAGGAGAGAAATAAAAATAATTTCATTATAATCATTACCCCGAATGATAATCGAATCCACAACGAATCGCGGGTACAGTTAGACACTGTCCCACTGCGCCATGTTGGTGAAAAATGTAATACTGAACTTTTCTACATTTTTTGTGTGATTATAAATGCCACAGGCTGTGGGTTCGATTCCCACGCCAGGAAATGAAAATATCAAAAAAAAATATTTGATATTTTCATTTCCTCGCCCTGGTAACAAGGTTGAGCGCGGTTGAGTTCTGCCACTCAGCACGTAATGCCTCAATTCCGCGGAAAGTGGGGAACAAAAATGTCAAAAGAGAATGGAGTGTTTTAACACTAGCTTCTCTAGTTCCCCTGCCTACCATGATGTGCAAAAAATGACCTAATATCCTGTTGTCTTCCTATTTCTTGGGTAGTCGAGAAATTATTTTAAAAAATGATTTTTATTTGATATCTATATATTTAAAGCGTGTCGTGTCGTAGAGGCACATGTGCGACTGTAAGCGCGACAGGTTGTGGGTTCGATTTCCACTCCAGGAAATGGAATTTTTCATTTCCTGGGTTTGAT
The DNA here is from genome assembly GCA_033558755.1 of Philaethria dido. NCBI lineage: Eukaryota > Metazoa > Arthropoda > Insecta > Lepidoptera > Nymphalidae > Philaethria > Philaethria dido. The sequence continues at coordinate 144,362 of JAKGSA010000962.1, read as the reverse complement.
AACAAGGCAAAGCGCGGCGTTGAGTTCCGCTACTCACCACGCAATGCTTCAATTCGACAGAAAGTGGGGACAGGAGTGTCTTAACACTAGGTTCCCTCTGCCTCTCCTGCTATATACGGGATACAGTACGTGAAGCTATGTATATATCTGTATATTAATACGTGAAGCAAAAACTTTGGATCCCTCTTTATGAAAGTTACGCGGTTGGAAGAGCATGAAACTTGGCACACTTATAGTTTATATAGCGAAGGAGTGCACAATGATAGTATGTTTTTAAAATAATCCATAAAAAATATATAAACGTAATGAAATAAATGTTACACAAAATACCATGGGATGAAATCCATGTTTATATAAAGTAAATTGTACATACGTTGCTAGGACGCGTTATTAACGCGTCAACAGTGACACTATGTAATCTTCAAATAAATGTTCATACATCTTAAATACCATAAGCTTAGCAGTTTGGTTAAACGTAATTAAATCTAATATGAAGCAACTTAGAATTAGGTCAACATCCGTTAGGTTATCTTAACAAGAGCTTTACTTTAAAATTTAGTTTAAAAACGTCAAGATATTACTTATCGCTATATTATGGCTAAATTAAACAAAATCTTTATAAACTGTAGTCTATCTGTTATTCTGGTGTATCAGCTATATTGCTATAAAGTTTTTTTTTTTAATTTTCTTCTTCACGCTATATCCTGTATAACCAGAGAACCTAAGAACCAGAGAAGCGTACCAGAACCAGTAAGAGAAGAGAACCAGAGAAAATAAGAAGAGAAGAGAGAGAGTGTTAAGACACTCACACACACTCACTCTTTTTTAACACTTCCGTTCCCCACTGTACACTGTAGTTTCATCTACAAATTTGTTTGTCTCGCTTTTACTTTGTACTCATATTCTTGTAGGTGTAACAAAGTACATAAGGTTTTTTTTATTGATAAAGTGTGACAAACGAGCAGAAGTACATGATGGTAAGTGGTTACCTTCGCCTTTTACGCCTTGTAAATGCGTGGACAACCTAGTATTCAGATGGGAGCAGGAGGCAATAATGTAGTGGCCGCGACAGTTTGCCATCGAAATCATCACATTCTGGGGAAAGAATGGAAAGGAATAGGGAAAACCTGGCTTACATGCCATCGAACCGAAACTCATCATTAGATATTTGGCGGTTCGTCTTTGACATGATAGTGGTTGCGAGCCAGTCGGAGGATGAACCTCCTACCACCTAACTACTGGGATACCCGCCTCTTACGGGACACTACTCAGCGGCGGAGAGGACTTTCATTCTAACTCCGTCCCTTCACATAAGATACTTTTTATAAATAAAAAAACAATATAAAAAAATAATATTTTGTCAAACATGTTTATTTTTCAAAAAAAATGAAAATCTTCATAGGCTTTAAATTAACGCACATACACTGCAGTATGTAGTATGGACTGCCATTGACCACGAGCGAAGCCGGGGGTAACAACTAGTACTTATACATAACATAGGCAATTTTAATAAAAAAAAAATAATAATTAACATCTGCCGTTCACCCGCATATCACTTTTTATTGAAGGACTACTTACCTACTTGAAAAAATACAATTTTGGATCTTATTTAAATAAATGTAAGTATTATTATTCCTTAATATACAGTCAGGTGTTTATTTTAAGTAATAGAATTTAATAATAATTTAGGGTTCATTGCCAATTTAGTATTGAACTGACTACCTTTTTAATTGACTTTACTTACATACATAGCTTCACGCTGTATCCCGCATATAGCAGGGTAGGCAGAGGGAACATAGTGTTAAGACACTCCGTTCCCCACCTTCCACCGAATTGAGGCAATGTGTGCTGAGTGGCGGAACTCACCGCCGCGGTTTACCTTGTTACCAAACCCAGGAAATGAAAATTTCCATTTCCTGGAGTAGGAACCGAATTAACTGACCTTAAAAAAGAGAATATCAATTTGATTGTATTTTTTATGTATGTTTAACTTTTTACTAGGTAAGCTAATTTTGATTGGTTTTCATATGACAGCTAGTGCATCTGATGTTCGATTTAAATTTAGTTAAGATCTGACTAGTTTTTGAGTTATTCGTAATAATTTTGCCTTTTTGCCTCAGCACGTAATGCCTCAATTTGGCGGAAAATGGAGAACGGAAATGTTAAAAGAGAACGGAGTGTCTTAACACTAGGTTCTTTGGTTCCCTCTGCCTACCCCGCTATATGCGGGATACAACGTGAAGCTAAAAAAGTATGATTCTCCCTAAGGAATCGAACCCACAAGCGATTCACTGTGTCACGACGACTTCAAATATACTAAATTAATGTAATTAAAATTTAAAGAATAAAAAGGAAACCAATTTCTAAGAATGCACTAAAAACACAGTTATTACGAATAGCTCAAAAACTATTCTTTAGATTTTAACTAAATTTTATATACTATGGTATATGTATGTATGTATGTATATATGTATGTATCAGAAGCAGCTATCATATAAAAAAGAATCATCAAAATTGATTTACCCAGTAAAAAGTTATACAATCGAATTGATAACATATTTTTTTTTGAAGTCGGTTAAAGTTGATACAGCGAAATTGATATAGACTTTGATGTGGATGAGTAATTTAAAATTAGCTTCAAATTACAATGACATACATATATTTCTTCATTATGGCGCAGTGGTAAAGTATCGACTGTAGATACGGGTTATGAATTCGATTCCTTCTCTAGGGAAATATATTTTAGTCTATGTTAGTTAACCTAGTCTTCGACTATCCACTCGAAATCGATATATTACATATATTACACGCAACTCAACGCTGCTGTCTGTCTTAATAGATTAAAAAGAAAACAATGTGTGTAATTAAAATGTAACCAAGGAAGGAGAAACGGAGTATTTCAACAATATGTTCTTTCAGATTATCCTGTGAAGCAAGAAAAATGTAAATCTGCTTTTCCCTAAGTGGGATTCGAACCCATTCCTATTTACAGACGTTGTCGTACTGTGCCAGTATAATGACAAATTCTGGCGTACAATATACGAGGCCTGCCGTGGCGCAGAGGTATAAGCGTGCGACTGTATAGGCGATAGCTTGTGGGTTCGATTCCCACTCCAGGAAATGAGAATATTAAATATATATAATATTGCGTATTTTTATTTCCTCGCTCTAGTAAAAAGGCAAAGTGCAGCGTTGAGTTCCGCCACTCAGCACGCAATGCCTCAATTCGGTGGAAAGTTGGGAACGGAAATGTTAATAGAACGGAGTGTCTTAACACTAGGTTCTCAGGTTCCCTTTGCCTATCCTGCTATGTGAAATTAAAAAAAAATCAACTTAGCAAAAGTAAAATTTAAAACTTCATCCCATACAAAATTTCTTAGAAAACATTTACAACAACTATCATTTAAAAGGAATTGATTAACACGTCACTGATAACGTTATCAGTGCAGTAGCCACCAAATTACTTTGCAGACTTATGATTTGTTCCTATCAGTTATTGGTACGAAACCAAGGTCAAATTTAAATTTAATAATAATATCATTTATTTAAATAGAGAGAACCTAATGTTAAAACACTCCGTTCTCTGCAATTCAAGTCTTTTAAGACATTACTTGTTGAGTGGCGGAACTGTGTTTTACTAGAGTGAAAATATTAAAGTTACACATACATACATAGCTTCACGCTGTATCCCGCATACAGAAGGATGGGCAGAGGGAAACTAGTGCTAAGACACTCCGTTCCTCACTTTCGCCGCGCTTTTGCCGCGCTTTGCCGTGTTACCAAACCCAGGTAATGAAAAATTCCATTTCCCGGAGTGGGAATCGAACCCACAACCTGTCGCACACTTGTGCCTCTGCGCCACGACAAGCGGTATTAGAACATATATCTTGAATTATAGTTAAATAGTTATACATATATTCTAATAAATAAATAATTATGTCAACTACAAAATTCCATATCTAAATATACTCTACTTTAAATAGCAATATAATATAATAAATATTCATTGTTATTCCTATTAACTTCACATTGTATCCCGCACATAGCTGGGTAGGTTGATTGAACCGCAGAACCTAGTGTTAAGACACTCCGTTCTGTTATGATCCCTTCCGCACTTTTACCGAATGTCTTAACACTAGGTTCCCTCTGCCTATCCTGCTATATGCGGGATACAGCGTGAAGCTATGTATGTATAAATATTTAATATTTTTTCATATCCTGAAGTGGGAATCGAACTCACAACTTGTAGCGTTTACATTCATACGCTAGAGCCTCTACGCCATAGTAATAAATTAGTAATAAATTAAAATAAATATTCATAAATATATAATTCTCGAACATATTGTGAAACCATTAACTACTATTTGTTTCTGTTACAATAAAATAAATAACCATTTATGACAAATAACATAAAAAAATAATATTAAAAAAAAAAAACACAATAACGATTACTAATTGATATAAAAAAGTATAATTATTACTAATTCACTAAACAATTAATGTATTAAATATTATAATATACGCCTGTCGTGGCGTAGAGGCATAAGCGTTAGAGGTTGTGTGTTCGATTCCCACTCCAGGAAACGGAATTTTTCATTTCCTGGGTTTGGTATCAAGGCAAAGCGCGGCGTTGAGTTCCGACACTCAGCACGCAATACCTCAATTCGGCAGAAAGTGGGGAACGGAGTATCTTAACACTAGGTTCCCTCTGCCTATCCTGCTATATGCGGGATACAGCGTGAAGCTATGTATGTATGAAAAATATTATTTACTCATTAATTTTAATGTTAAAGAAGATTTAAATTCTTTATAAAAGAAAACATATGTAATATTTTTTTTAGGCATAACGCATATAGTAAAATAAACAGAAAATCTAGTGTTAAGACACTCCGTTCTATTTACATTTCCGTTCCCCCCATAAAACCTAGAGTTCCCGTTAACGCGTTAACAACGCGTTGTCTATCAATGTATGTCACTTTACATAAACATGCATGTCAAACCAAAGTAGTGTGTGTAACATTTATTTTATTAATTAAATATATTTTTCATGCATTATTTTAAAAAGATATTATCATTATGCACTCCTTCGCTATATAAACTATAAGTGTACCAAGTTTCATTCTCCTCCGACCACTTAATTATCGTAGAAAGGGATTCAAAATTTTTCCTTCACGTATAATAATATATAGATAATTTTATATTTATAATATAAAAAAAAAAAACAAAAACAATATAAAAACAACGTAAAAACATTTGTTTTTACAGCACACAGAAATAGCGTGCACACTCATCGGTGTTTGTGGCTGGTGTGCGTCGCGGGGGGGCGCGGCGTCGCGGGGGGGCAACAGCTGAGTATATTGACAGCTCGGCACGTTGCCGACGAGACACCAGTTAGTTAGTCCTCTACCCTCTAGCCGAACAGACGTGATAATGCCACCTCTGTAACCGCGCACGAAACGTTAAAATTATGACTTATGGATATTCAAACGATACAAAGTTTATTTTAGAGAGAAAACTCAGTATAGTTGCGAGGTACAGAGAAACCGGAGATACAGCCGAGAGGCTTTTTTAGTGTTTAGTTTTTGTGAGTGTTTGTGTTCAGGGGTTTTTGGATTTACAATATGGTACCCCAGCAAATTTCGGAAGTTCGCTCTTTGACGCCTAATTCTAGTGTGCCGGTGTTCGGCTCGCAATTGGTGGATAAAAATTCATCTACACCATACACTGATGCCACTCAGGTAAGTCCGTGTTCGATTACTGTGGGTACGTTAGGCAGTGTTTTTTTTTTGAATTTTTTTTCGTTAAGTGTACGTTAAAAAATGAGTGTTTGAGAGATTTTTTTATTTGTTGTTGAAGTGTGGTAAAAAATCATATTTCCGTTTCAAATCAAAACTAAAATTGCTAAATAATAAATATTATGTGTGAAACTGACGGAAAAATTAAATTTTATTTATTTAAAGTGACAAAATAAATATTATATTAAAATATTTAAAAAATCTAATATAAAAAATCCAAAATTAAAAATTAAATTGTTTTACGTCTAAAAATTATTTTTTATCGAAAATAGTACAAGTGTTAAAACAAAATTGAAAAACAAAAATAAAATTGCGCGCAATAAATATTATCACGGGAAAACATTTAAATGACACGAAGAAATTTGTAAACATGTTTTTAACTTTAATAGGACAATCTATATAAAAAAATGTTTAACAATATTGTAATAAAAATTATACGACGTAAAATAAACAAATGATTAGGAAAATGTTTGTTTTATTTAATTATTTGTTTACAAATTCAAATATTGTTTAAACAAAATTAACAATTTATATTTCGATTCTAATAAAAAGTACATTTATTTAAACAAACATAACAAAAACAATTTTTTTGAATTACATTTGAAAAACAATTTTCACAAAAAATAAAGTTAAAGTTCAAATATATTTTATGAGTTTTTTACGTTATCGCGAATGAAATTTTAATTTTTAGCAGCTTACGTGGTTATTACCCATACAGAAATTAAATTTGCCAAGCGGGTGGCTAACGAAGAAAAATTATTATGAAACATGCAACTTGTGAGCTTTAAGGGAAGTGGGTTTTCCGGGCCGATTAAAAATTACAGTTTTATACAAAACATATTCAAGTGTATATATATTTTTTAATTATATCGGATTGTGAAAATTAATTTTTATTTGATTTGAAGAAATTTAACATTTAATTCAATTTTAAGTTATTTGATATGAAATCTTAATAAGTAACAAAAATGAGGAAATAAATATTTAAAATTCAATCGATTATAATATACTTTTTATTTAAAAATAAAAATTTTATACTATATTTGAAAAATAATTCAACTCAAAAAAAAATTGACCAACTCATAAAATATCATGTAATTTTTAATAATGCCTACATTTTAATATGCCATAAAAAACGAAACTAGGTCTAAAATACGGAAAACTAAGTTAGAAAGGCACCATAAATTAGGTGCGTGAGTAAAACGATTACTGATAAAAAATATTTAAAGTAAAATTTTCTATACTTGTTTTGCGTGTAGAGTTAATCAAAGTTATTTGTTTTAAATTCTTAAATAAAATTACAATCATTGCCTTCATATTTCAGTGTCATAGAAAAAAATATTATTAAAAAAAAAGTGGTCTGTGGGTTATTATGCTATATAAGCTATGTTACTGAAAAGTTTCATCTTAATCTGTTTAATTGTTTTTGAGTGAAAGGGTAACATCTTCTTAATTACTAAAATAACATTTACTACAGAAAATGTCTGACAATATTAAAATTAGATACTTAAAGATGAATTGAAACAAAAAAGTATTATGAAATAACCAAAGAAAAACTAAATCCGTGTAGAACTTTAAAATAAATTAAGTATTACCAAGAAATAAGTATAGGAAATTTTTAATTATAATCACGTATGGAATTAAAAGTAAAGCATACATAGCTTCACGCTGTATCCCGCATATAGCAGGGTAGACAGAGGGAATCTAGTGTTAAGACACTCCGTTCCCCACTTTGCTGAATTAAATAATTATTTAGAGAAAATATGTTTTTTTAAGTTGATTAAGACCAGTTAACCTAAAAGAAAATTTATTGACTATTTACCAACTAGTTATTTTGCAATATGATAAAATAGAATCAGTCTTTAAATTTGTTGTAATATTTGGTATTTTAATGTACTTTAAGCATGAGTTAAATCACTTTGGAATTTAAACTGAGTAATTATTTAATTGTTTTTAATTAAATTATATTTTGATATTTATTGCTAAGTTAAAAAAAAATTCTCAAGTATAAAAAATTTCATGTTATAAAAATGTTAACAAAGCCTCTGATTATGTCGACTCTGCATTTAAAAAAAAACAATATGACAAAATAACCTAAATTCATAACTTAATAAAAAAATTTAACGATATTTATAGAACTATGCCAAATTACAATAATTATATTGCTATGAAGTAAGAAAACAGAGTGTCTTAACACTACGTTCTAGGGTTCACTTTGCCTACCCTGCTATGTGCGGGATATAGCGTGAAGATAAAAAATATATTAGTAAAATAATAAAATATTGTGCAACGTCTATCAAGTCACGTACGTGAAAACCTAATCTAAGAACATCATACTAAAACAAATTTTATTTAAAATCAAAGAGCTGTGTCAAATTTAACGCTAAAATATACAGGATTGGAATAAAACTTGAGTTTTTTGCTACATTTTATAGCTTCTAGGAAGATATTAAAGTTAGAATTACTAACTAAATTATATATTGTTTTAGATCTATAATATTGAAACAGATGTATATAATTAGTTGTAACTCATAAATTTATGACAAAAATTCAATTTTTTTTAAGTTGAGTAACATATAGGTTAATAGGTTCAAATTTTATAGTTTGAACTCATAAAATTTTAAAGAAAAGATCAAACACAATCGACATGACCATTCAAATTAAAATTAAACGCGCCATTTAAACTGCAAATGGAAAAAAATAAAAGAAAAACGCAAAATAACCAAGCAATCAATATGAAAAGTTACAATTTTATTTGCCAAGTCGGTCCGATATATCCGTAAAATGCGTCGCCGGAGTGCATTAACATTTCAATGTCATCCCGTAATATTTTTAGTCATCTCATGTGAGTGGCCTTTCGGCGAGTTCATGCGCGTACACAGTATGTACTAGGAAATGGTAATCTTGGGTCATTCGCTGCTTACCGAGAACTGACTGTTTAACTAGATTTTTTATTAAACTGATAAGAACAGATCCAATTTTGTGTGGAATGAGAAAAAATTAAGGTATTGTAACTTAGCAAATTCACGCTTTTTTCCTACATAGTAGACAGAATGTAGTGCAAGACACTTCGTTCTTCACTTTTCGTTCAAATTTGAGACAATACGTGTGATTTTTTTTAAATATGATCATATTGCAAGTGGAAATCAAACAAACTACCTACTCGCGATTACGGAAGCATCGCTAATGTAACTAAAAAAAGAACAGAAAGCAAATTAAATTTTAATTAAGCATCAATAAATTGAACTTGCTTCCATATTAGTATTACTAAATTCATTTGCATGATACAAAACAAGTGATTTAAACCATATATACATATTAGTAATAGAACAAATTCCAATAATGAATGCTCATAAATTTCGAAGGAGAGCAAATCGTGCTTGTAAAATAAGGAAACGATTAGATCATTGTATCATTGTACAATTGAACGGTTTGCAGTACAATGGAAATAATTAACTATTTCATTATCACGAGATGATATTATATGTAAAGCTAAGGCGTGATTATTGTTATTCAATATGATTAGGAAATATTCTTGATCATTAACAGTTACGTCATGTTATAATCATATTTTGTGATGACTTTGATCTGAAATCATTTAGATGGTATGAGTAGTGTGTTCATCATTTACAGTAATATCTATATTTATAACTTATAAACCGAGCTGAGATCCATTTAAATGCCAATATATGACGCCGGTGAAATTATTACGAATAACTCAAAAACTATTCGTCATGTCTTAACTAAATTTAAATATCAGAAACACTAGCTATTAATAAATATAGAATATCAAAATTAGTTCACTCAGCAAAGCTCAACTAACCTTAGAACCTCCTCTTTTGGAATCAGTAAAAAAATCAGCAGAACTAAGACTCTTCAAATATTCATACATCTATCTGAATAAAATATTCCTTTTGCATACAGATTTTTATGCCCAAATTCGCTAGTTTGTACGACAGTGTTCCAGTACAAAAAATACTAAAAGGGCGGAGTTTTGGACGGTTATAATCCGAACGTCGAGTCCGAGTTGTGTCGACTAAGTTTTTGTTGTGTTTTTTATCCATCATGCTATATCAGCTAAGTCGGGTATAGATAGATCTATTCCAAGGTTACACCGCGCCTCGTTCATTTAGGTAATAATAATTTGAATTACTGAATTGTGATTGTTACGTTCACCAACAATTGTTAAATTAAAGATTGAGAGAAAAACTCAACTTACTTTTAATTTACTTGGAACACTTCCTAGAAATAAAAGGCGGCTAACTTTTTCTTCGTGCCTGTCTGTACTACAACCACTCATAAACGTAGGTATTTGGGGAATTTTCATTAGTTCCAGTTAGTTTCAACGATCACAGGATTTTTAGCTGTAATCTCAAAAATATTGAAGATTTTATCCATTATTTGAGGAAAACAGACTTTAAATACTTTAAATAGTAATATTACAACGTAGTATATTACGCATAACTCAAAAACGATTCATCAGAACTAAATTTATATTTAAATGGGACCACATTACAAGCACTAGCTACCATATAGTAAAATCAACAAAACTGATTCATCCAGTATAAAATTATGCGATAACACATAAAAACAAACACAGTCAAATTGAAAACCTCTTTATTTTGATGTTGGTTACAAAAATAAGCTATGTTTCCTAAATAGCAAAACAATACGTTAAGCTAAAGCTTCAAAATCAATTTCATGTGAATCCTTTCCATCACTTTATGGTCTATGTACGTAAATGTATGTACCCTAATACGCTCTTGCTTTGAAATCAGCGTTTTTTTTCATGTAGTATCCGCGGGTAAGCAGAGGAAACTGAGAACCTAGTCTTAAGACACTCCGTTCTTATAAAATGTCCGTTCCCCACTTACCGCCAAATTGGGGCATTCCGTGTTGAGTGGAAGCACTCAGCGCCTTGCCAAAACGAGGAAATGAAAATACTAAATATTAATTACTATAAATATTTAATATTTCCATTCCCTGAAATGGGAATAGAATCCACAACCTATGACATTTACAATACGCCACGAATGACCTCAAATCTGTTCTCAAAATCAATTTCATATGAATCCTTTCCATCAGTTTACGGTTTAAGTAAGTAAATTTATGTACCCTAATGCGCTCTTGCTTCGAAATCAACGTTTGATTGTAAAATACGTACCAACGACAATGCAATTTGCTTTACACTTGTGGGTGGTGTTTTAATGTTGGCATTATGTTCGAGAACGAAGTTAGTTGCACAATAATTGCCTCTGATACCTGGAAATTTGTTGAATATTAAATTTTGAGTTTATTGTGAACATATTTTATCTTTTCTTGATATATTATGTTAATTTTGAATATATATGTATATGCGATTAGTTGTTGGTTCGATTCTCACTTGAAGGAATATTTAAATATTGTAATGTTTCGCTCTGGGCAATGTACGGTGCTGAGTACCGCCACTTAACTCGCAATATCGGAGACATAGAGAGTCTATCAAGGCAAAGTGCGGCGTTATGTTCCACCACTCAACACTCAGTGTCTTGAATTTAGGTGGAAATAGCGAACTGAGTGTCCCGTCACTAATATTGTTTATATTTTAAGATCACTATTTATTCCTTTATTCCATTTCCTACTCTTAATAAACATGACCACTATAAATCCTTAAAACAATTCAGTTAAAATAGCATTTTCACACCAAAATATTAACTTGAGAAATTAAAGCTGTGACATGTGAAAACAGAAAGTCGGGCCATAAATTGTTAGCCACGTTGACGCCGACTGAAAATCGCAACTTGTACGAAACACCGGACCGGTCCATATATCTTTCAATTCTCAAGCTAAAGCTAAAGCTTCAGTTTGAAAAACACTCGGTGAATTGTTGAAATTTTCACCTATTTACGCTCGTTTCTGAAGTAAATTATTTTGACTTGACATCTTTAAATAATAGTAAAACGTAGCTTTTCTTTTTTTTGATTTCACGCTGTATCCCGCATATAGCAGGGTAGGCAGAGTGAACCTGAGAACCTAGTGTTAAGACACTCCGTTCTCTTTCAATGTTCTTTTACTATGTTTTTCTTATATATTGAAAACATATTTAGAACAGTAGTTTCACGCTTCCTACATAGCAAGGTAGTTAGAGAGAGTATAGTATTAAGACACTCCGCATGTCACTTTCCGCCCAAATTCAAGCCATTAAGTGTTAAGTGGAACTGAACGCCGCGTATTACCTTACCAGAACGGAGAAATAAGAATAATTTAAATATAGTCATTGTCTCCAGTGGGAATCAAACCCAAAACCAATGACAGTTACAGCCAGACGCTGTCCGACTGCGCTTGTGGCCTCTAACATAAATAGATAATATAACATACTAACATATTTAGATAATAACACATAACTATAAACATATAACAATTTTCATATTTAAGCGTTTCTATAAATTTAAGAATTACTAAAAACCGCTTATTTCATAAAAAGTCATAAATATTTTAAGCAATTTCACAAATTATATACAATTAAAGTTATCAATTTAAATTTAAGCTGAGCTTTTCGCTTTCCACTCAGCAACTGAGAGTAGCTTAACGTTGAAATTGCATCAAAATTGAGCGTTCATTACAATCCCTAATGCCCGGTTCCATTTAATCCGAATCAAATTCCTGTTTCAAAAGCATTTGTTAGCAACTGAATGTAGTACTAATAACGTCTAGTAAAGGGTTCTAGAATAATTATATAGCCATGTTATTTTGTTTTTACCATCGTGAAGAGACCATCGTGGTACAGTGGTGATACCTGACACTAAACACAATTGGTTGTCAGTTCAATTTCCACTCGGGGAAATGATTAAATTTAAGTTATTTAAGTTAATGAAACAGAACGCGGCGTTGAGTGCCGTCACAAAGCGACGGACGGAGTGTCTGTACACTACCCTGCTATGCGAGAATTTTTTTTGTTATTTCCTTCCTAAACAAACAACAGAGTGGCTGGTCACTAAATATCTGACTAATTACACACAAACACACATAACACATAAAATATTACACCATAAACTCCATAGAAATAGAGCAATAACTTAAGAAGCTCTCCTAATGGCTTTATAACTATAATTGTGTTCAATAAAATCGACTGAAAGCTCGAAGGAACTTAAATTATATCAATAATTTCCATACATACATAACGCCTGTAGTAGCGCAGTGGCACAAACATGCGACTGTAAATGCGACAGGTTGTGGGTTCGACTCCCACTCCAGGAAATGGAGTTTTTCATTTCCTGAATTTGGCAACAAGACTCTCCGTTTCCCACTTTCCGTCAAATTGAGGCATTGCGAGCAGAGTTGCGGAACTCAACGCCGCATTTTGTCTTGTCACCAAACCCAGGAAATGAAAATACTAAACTTTTACATTTCCTAGAATGGGAATCGAACCCACAAACTGTCGCGTTTACAGTCGCACGCTTGTGCCTCTGCGCCAGGACAGCCAGTTTTCTTATTTATATATATATATTAAGTCAAAATTAGTTATTTAGATCCTTTCTCCCTTTATATTATTAGTTCCACACAAAACTTTCAGGGTTGATTACATGTTTATAGAACAACTTTATTGTGTAACTTTGATTGAGAATGTTACTAAGGTTTTCATGTAAAATACTGACTCTGACTGACTCAGTGGGATAGTGTTTGACTGTAGCGCTATAGTTGTGGGTTCGAATTCATTCGGGGAAATGGCTGTATATATATTTTTATAATACGAAGAATATTTATATTTTTAACGCCTGTCGTGGCGCAGAGACACAAGCGTGCGACTATGTGCGTAAATGCGAGGTTGTGGGTTCGACTCTCACTCCAGGAAATGTTAGTATTTTCATTTCCTGGGCTTGGTAATAAGGCAAAGCGGGGCGTTAAGTTCCGCCACTCAGCACGCCATGCCTTAATTCGGCGGAAAGTGGGGAACAGAATTGTTGTAAGGGAACGGAGTGTTTTAACACTAGTTTCCCTCTGCCTGCTATATGCGGGATACAGCGTGAAGTTAAAAAAAAGCTTAAGATTCAATTATAATTTAACGAAAACCTTCAGTTTTATGGTTTTACACTTTTAAAGGAGTAAATGTCGAGACGATGTTTTAAAGAGCATTATTGTCATGACGATGTGAGGATAATTCAAAAATCACGTTTTATTCAAACATAAAAAGTACATTTAAATAAAAATTATTATATGTTGGAGGCCAGTTGTATCGCTGAGGCACAAGTATATACGTAAACGCGACAGGTTGTGGGTTCATTTCCCGTTCCAGGATATGAAAATATTAGATAATATTTAGTATTTCCATTTTTTTGCTTTGGTAACAAGGCAAAGCGCGGCGTTGAGTTCCACTCAGCCTCACGTAATGCCTCAATTCGGTGGAATATGGGGAACGGAAATGCTAAGAGAACGGAGTTGCTTAACACTAGGTTCTCTGGTTCACTCTGCCTAAGCTGCTATGTACGGGATACAGCGTGAAGCTAAATATATATGTATATATATATTACCACAAGAACTATTAAATTTAGATTCTTTACATAGCAGGCTAGACAGAGTGAATCTAGTGTTAAGAGATTCTGTTCTTGATCTTCAGCCTGTAATCTAGATATTGTTGGGTGGCGGAACTCAACGCCGCGTTTTACTTTTCCAAAGTGAAAAAATGAAAATAATTTTCTTATATCCATTCCTCAGTCTTATTAATTTTAGTTTTTTCGCATAGGTGTTGGAATATCAATTGATTTTATGGTTGGTCAACTGACTTCTTGAATTATCAAGTTATTTCATAGATTGTCAATTGATTATTATACAAAAACTATTCTTTTATAATTAGTACGTCTTTTGACATTTACTATAAAATGGTTGCCGCCACTCATACTGTGTTCTATACGTGTAAGAACTTACGAGTCGAAAAGCAGTCTCTTGGAGTCTTTCTTTTCGGTGAAATATAATTAATTTATAAAACCAAATGACCGTTTTATTTAAGAGAGAAAAAAAAAGTCCCGCTGAGTTTCTTGCGCCGGTTCTTCTCAGGTCTGAGGCATTAAATTTAGTGAACCGGTGGTAAATTATTTGACGTTCGAAACATGAAGCCTGTAACTTCTTATTTTGAATAAAATTATTTGACTTTTGACTTTTACTCTAACCTCCTACAATGGGTTAGTCACTGTCAAGTCTATGGCGGAACTCAACACCGCGTTACAATGACTCACTTAAACATATTACAATTAATATATTTATTTATACAAGTTGATTGACTTTAAAACGACAGTAACAATTAAAAGAAATTCATAAAAATTATACTTCTATTGTTCTCAATTTTTTAAAGTAAAACAATATTATTATCATACAAATATATACCTTATTTAATTAAAATAAAGTTGAAATTCGCTTATTTTACAATCGACAATGACCTTTAGAACTTTTATTTTGTTTAACCGGTTATGTTTCTAACCAGTTTCCTGTTGCTATAGACTGATTTGCTCCTCGACTCTAGAATTACTATTATACTTATATCTGTATGTAGATCACTCTGATGTAGGAGAGTTAGTGATGCAATTCTCCGCTTATAATGTAGAGAGATTGTTCTCTAAATAGGCAATGTTTTTATGAAATCAAGTGTCTTGTAAAAATGGGGAAATTAAATTGTTTTTCATTTAATTTCATAACACCTGTCGTGGCGCAGAGGAACAGGCGTGCGACTGTAAACGCGACAGGTTGTGGGTTCGATTCCCACTCCAAGAAATGGAACTTTTCATTTCCTGGTTTTGGTAACAAGGCAAGCGCGGCGTTGAGTTCCGCTACTCATCACGTAATGCCTCAATTCGGCGGAAGGTGGGGAACGGAGTGTCTTAACACTAAGTTTCTACCCTGCTATATGCGGGATACAGCGTGAAGCTATGTATGTATGTATGTATTTGTAATATGTTTAAGTGAGTCATTGTAACGCGGTGTTAAAGGAAATCAGAAAACCTCGTATTAAGACACTAAGTTCCCCACTTTCTTGGCGGAACTCAACGCCGCGCTTTGCCTTGTTACCAAACCCAAGAAAAGAAAATACTAAGCAACCGTAAAGTGGTGAACGAAGTCCGAAGCCCTGCTATGCCTGATAAGGCGTGAAGTATAAAACACGAAATTCTTATAAAATGAGATTAATATTATAAAAAATAATAAAAACATTTAAACCGAGATTAACTTGAACAAAGGTAAAAAAAAAGCTTGAAAAAACAGCAATAAAAATAAAATTAACACAAAAGCCCGAACGTGACTGCAACATGATCAAAAAAACCGTACCATAATCGTGTCGTGATGACGTTGGGAACTTTCCTGTTTTTTTTCTACTGGTGGTATAATAGTGTCCAGACACTCTGTCTTCTCCGCTGAGTTTCTTGTATCGGTTCTTTTCACGTCAGATATATTAAATTTAGTGAACCGGTGGAAAATTATTTGACTTTAAAAAAATGAAGTTCTCTTCATATATACATAGCTTCACGCTGTATCCCGCATATAGCAGGGTAGGCAGAGGGAACCTAGTGTTAAGACACTCCTTTCCCCACTTTCCGCCGAATTGAGGCATTGTGTGCTGAGTGGCGGAATTCAATTTCGTGCTTTACCTATAAATTCGCGCTTTACCTTGTTACCAAACCCAGGAAATGAAAAATTCCATTTCCTGGAGTGGGAATCGAACCCACAAAGAACAATGACGAGAACGGTGTGTCTAAATGCTAGGTCCTCTGGTCTCCTCTGTCTAACCTGCTTTGTGCGGGATACAGCGTGAAACTAAAAAAAAATAAAGCATGTAAATTTAGTATTGTGAATAAAATTATTTGATTTTGAATCTGTTCTTCATATGTCGAAATATTATGCGTTATTTTGCGTAACTTAACGTCCCGTGATGTCTAATCAGATCGAGAAAACGATTTTGTTACTACCTATGGTGAAATTTTTTCTTGTTTTGCATTGGTATAGGGAGACCTCGATTGACCTTTGAGAACACAGTATCAATGATATTGGAGGAAGGTCACGTATAAAGTATGGGGAACCCCCGAAGCATATATGAAGAAGTCCAATGACGCGCTCCGTTCACTCTACTTTGCTAGGGATAAATATAAAATTAGTTACAAATAGTTCGAATGGGAATCGAATCCACAACCTTGAACCGTAAAATAACAATGAACGACGGGAAAGAAGTATCTAGGGACTCTACCACACACACACAAGTTTTAAGCTATAAAAAAGGTCCCCAAATGGGAATTGAAGCCATTATCATCAAGAAATGAAGTACATTTCTACTGAGCTATTAGTGATACTTTTTCTACTTGTATTCTCAGTAATCGTGTTAGCCATTTAACTTGTGGACAGTTCCTTTTGTACAATTAGTTCCTTATTGAATTTGTATTGTAAAAAAAGTTTGCGTTCCACCAAGTTTATCTGAAAGCTTTGACTGAAGAAAAAAGGTTATCATTTCGACTGTATTTTTTATGTGCGTAACATAACTTTTTACTGAACCAATTTTGATGGTTATCTTTTTATATGATAGCTAGTGCTTCTCATGTGGTCTCATTTAAATTTAGTTAAGATGTGACAAGTAGTTTTTGAGGTATTCGTAATAATTTTAGTGCATTTTATTTGACGTTTTTCTTTTTTTTTGTTAGAATTTTAATTATCTAGTAAATGGTATTAAATTGGCAATATTTGATTTCCCAATATAAAGGATTGTCTGGTCAAGTGTCAAGACACTTCGTCCTCCACTTTCTACCGGAAATCAACATATTAAATGGCGGAACTCGACGCCGTATTTTCTTACATATGTTAATTACATTAAAAAAAAACATTTAAGAAATTTCATTTACATTTATTCCAACAAACAAAAACAAATAAAGAGACATAGCTTTAACAATAATTCAACTAGTATTGATACACTCCGTTCTCCACTTTATATATAATCGACATTACGTGTTAAATTACGCAACTCAACGCCGTGTTTTCTACATACGTACATACATACATACATAGCTTCACGCTGTATCCCACATATAGCAGGGTAGGCAGAGGGAACCTAGTGTTAAGACAACCCGTTCCCCACTTTCCACTGAATTGAGGCATTTTCTACATTAGGTATTTTCTACAAACATATTTAAATGAAAATCATTTACATTTATCCATTTTACATTTATTCTAAAAAGAAATGAAATAGCTTTAAAAATAACTCATTTCGCTCACGTCTAAAGTAGAAAATGCAGGTGTTTCTAACACTTACATTTAAAATAAAGTCAATACAGAGTTCTTTTCGCTCAGGAACCGTTTCCGCTTAAGGTACAAAATTTAAACAGCAAAAAACTGTATTAAGTAAATAACTGGATTATACTGGATTATATTGTTTTATTTATTTACTGGTATATACTGACTGGATTAGTATAATATTACTGGTAAAGTAAAATATTACTGTATTTGATTGAGTTGTTTTATATGAGTTTTTTTTGCACTTCACGCTTATTCTCGTACAAGTAGTACAGTAGTTAAAAAGAACTTAGTGTTTAAACACTACATTCTCTACTATTCATTCGAAAACAAGACCTTTCATGTTCATTTACGGAACTAAACGCCGTGCTATGACTTACAATCGAAGCTACTCCCTAATATACAAACAATATTAATACATGAAATAAAACAATTAGGATATAATAAAAAAAAAGAAAATCTACTTCAAATAAAATGCACTAAAAAGTATAATAACACTATTACGAATAACTCCAAAACTTGCACCAAGAGCAGCTATCATATAAAAAAAAAGAATCATCCAAATCTATACACCCAGTAAAAAATCATACAGTGACACACAGTAAAAAAAATAGTTAAAATAATAACCTTTTTTTAAACCGGTTAAAGAATCACATAGAAATAAAAAAAAACAACACGTAACAGAACCCCGAAATCGGCAAGGCATTCGGATGATTTACATCGCTAGTGGCGTGACTGTAGAACGAAGTCGCCTCGGATGCCGGCGAAATTAATCACCCGTTTCGAATTTCCTTTACTTCCCCGTTGGAAAAGCACTCCAAATTGTATTTAACTAAGTAAGATGAATTTTTTTACATACATACAAACATAGCTTCACGCTGTATCCCGCATATATCAGGGTAGGCAGAGGGAATCTAGTGTTAAGACACTCCGTTCCCCACTTTCCGAATTGAGGCATTTGGTGCTGTGGCGGAAGTCAACGCCGCGCTTTGCCTTGTTACCAAACCCTGGAAATGAAAATATCTATTTCCTGGAGTGGGAATTGAACCCACAATCTGTCGCGTTTACAGTCGCACGCTTGTGGCTCTGCGCTGCGATGGTCACTAAGGAAAATTATTCTTATATATTAATAATACCAAATTTAGGTTTCAATAAAATTCTTATTAATAATCTAAAAGCCGTATCCTTTAAGAAGTCAAACAACGTAAACTTTCACCATGAAACGATACGCGATTTTGAATATTCATTAGTTTTTTTACAATAATACTAGACATTTATATTATGGCCAAATTATAAAAGATCCTTATAAATTGTAGCCTATGTTCTGATGTATAAATTATCATTATAAAGTTTCATCTAGATCTGTTCAGTAGTTTTTCCCATAATAAACATGTCTTTTTTTTTATTTCACGCTGTATCCCGCATATAGCGGGGTAGGCAGAGTGAACCAGAGAACCTAGTGTTAAGATTTAAGACACTCCATTCTCTTTCAACAATTCCGTTCCCCACTTACCGCCAAATTGAAATGAAAATACTAAATTTCACGTTTCCTGGAGTGGAAATCGAACCCACAACCTGTCGCGTTTACAGTCGCACGCTTGTGCCTCTGCGCCGCGACAGGCGCTAGGTTATCTTTTTTTTTTAATTTGATATTAAAAACTTGATTATTTTAGTTAAAACAAATCTGATTATAAGCGTGTTTGGTTATGGGTTCAATTCCCACTTCGAATTATATTAATTTCTCCGCTATAACCAGACAAGGCGCGGCGTTGAGTTCCGTCACATAACACGAAATGTCTAGACACTAACTTGGCGCAACGGAGTGTCTTAACTCTATATCTGCTACGAGATAAAGCGTGAAACTGCAAAAAAAGCTATTTAACGCTTGTTAAATATATTTCGTTTTTTATTACTCCATACTTAATACCGGACATTGCGTTGAAATTAAACAGATTTTGATGGACATTTTATGGTCCTGCAGAGGAAGTTCCCAGCGCTTTACCGTTAAGACTTTAATAGTGTGGATAATCATTGAATTATTGAAATTGAATAGGCTATAACGACCTGATTTTGATACTTATGGCTCATTGGACGATGTTTCTGATTAAAAATTGCGAGTGCAGATTCAAATTTTGATAAAATAAAACGCTAGTGTTACTAAGTGACTGACAGACAACGTATAGGCGAAACTATTGCCCATAGAAAGATGAAATTTGGCATGTAGACTCCTTGGGGAGTGTAGGGGAGCACTAAGATAGGATTTCTTGGATGTTCTATGAAGACGAGAAATAATGGGATCTTGGGCTTAGTATAGGCAAATAAAATCACGGGATAAAACTAGTATATTAATTAATTATACGTAAAGGCTCAGTGGAACTATTTGACTGTAAACAAGAGGGTTGTGGGTTCTATATCTACTTGGAAGAATTATTAAGATAAATTACGGCGTTGAGTTCCGCCACTCAGCATGCAATGCAACATTTCGGGGGAAAGTGGGGAACGGAGTGTCTTAACACTAGGTTCTTAGACTACCTGTGCCTACCCTGCTATATGCGAGATACAGCGTGAAGATATAAAAAAATAAGATAAGTCATTACATTTTTAAAATAAAGTACGGCGTTAAGTTCCGCCACTCAACGAGCAATGACTCGGAATTAGTTTTTTTGTTAGCTTCACGCTTTATTCCACATATAGCAGGGTAAGCAGGGGCAACCTGAGAACCTAGTGTTAAGACACTCCGTTCTCTTCGCCGTTCCCCTACCGTTGATAATTAGTATTTCCTCATTAATTGAAGTTGGAAAACGGAGTGATTTATCACCTAAATGTAAAATAAAAAAAAAGACCTTTTTTATGAATAAGCAACAGGATTTAAACGATGACAAGTGATTATACGGCTTGAGATAAAATCTTTAATTTAACGACAGTCGAATAGAGGTTAAAGATATCCATACTATATTTGTCTTTTCATTTAGATAATATTATATAATAATTAAAGTACATACATACATAGCTTCACGCTGTATCCCGCATATAGCAAGGTAGGCAGAGGAAACCTGAGAACTTAGTGATAAGACACTCCGTTCTCTTGCAACACATCCATTTCCCACTTTCCGCCGGATTGAGGCATTACTTGCTGAGTGGCGGAACTCAACGCCGCTCTTTGCCTTGTACAAATTTATTGCTATACACATTTTTACTAAACATCACTGAAGCAAAGTTACGGAACAAAGTTGAGGTTAAGTTGTGGCACGCGATGGTTATCGGTTCGATTCCTGCTCGGGGAAATTTTTATATTATTTTTTTCATACTCACTTTCACTTTACAAATAGAAAGCCCGGTGTTTAGTTCCGCCAGTGCCTTAAAACCAGATTCTTTCTTAGTACTCTTTGCGGGAAAAAAGCATGCCAAGTTCATACAAATAAAGTTGCGGCTAATAACATGTATGTTAGATATTGGAAGCTAAACATAGAGTCACCTTAATCAATTTGATAAAACTATTAAATCAATATAAAAATAACTGGTTCTAATCTTCTTATGTAAATATGGAATTAGTTATTCCATAGCTTTTTGTTCGTGGCTTCGCCTGCGTCGATAACAATAAAAACTTAATAAATGGTGAACGGAGTCTCTCTGACTTCTGCTACGTAGGAGATAGAGTGAATACTTTTTTCTATATAAATAATAGATTTTCTATTATTCTAAAGTATAAGCTATGCTATCTTAAAGTTTCATCAAAATTCGTTCAGTAGTTTTTGTCTGAAAGAGTAACAAACATCCATATATACTTAATTTCGGTAGAACATTATATGTAGTGTGGAGTCATATTACACAAAATCTTTATAAATTTTAGTATATGTGTTATTGTATTGTATAAATTATATTATTGTAAAGTTTCATCTAGATCTGTTTAGTCGTTTTGGCGTGACAGACTGACAAACATCTTTACTAACTTTCCCAATTTGTAATATTCCCCTTGGCTTCTTTCGCGTGGTCTATGGCAATCCATACTACATACTATGAGGTTATAGTGCATATATGCGTTTATTTGAAGGCTTTGAAGGAGCTAGATTTTCACTTTTGTTGACAAACAATCATACTAAAATATATTTTTTTAATAAATTATATTTTTTAATATCTCGACGCCTGTAGTAGCGCAGAGGCACAAGCGTGCGGCTGTAAACGCGACA
>JAKGSA010000962.1:72343-121745 GCA_033558755.1 Philaethria dido | reverse complement strand
ACATACATACAAACATAGCTTCACGCTGTATCCCGCATATATCAGGGTAGGCAGAGGGAATCTAGTGTTAAGACACTCCGTTCCCCACTTTCCGAATTGAGGCATTTGGTGCTGTGGCGGAAGTCAACGCCGCGCTTTGCCTTGTTACCAAACCCTGGAAATGAAAATATCTATTTCCTGGAGTGGGAATTGAACCCACAATCTGTCGCGTTTACAGTCGCACGCTTGTGGCTCTGCGCTGCGATGGTCACTAAGGAAAATTATTCTTATATATTAATAATAACAAATTTAGGTTTCAATAAAATTCTTATTAATAATCTAAAAAGCCGTATCCTTTAAGAAGTCAAACAACGTAAACTTTCACCATGAATCGATACGCGATTTTGAATATTCATTAGTTTTTTTACAATAATACTAGACATTTATATTATGGCCAAATTATAAAAGATCCTTATAAATTGTAGCCTATGTTCTGATGTATAAATTATCATTATAAAGTTTCATCTAAATCTGTTCAGTAGTTTTTCCCATAATAAACATGTCTTTTTTTTTATTTCACGCTGTATCCCGCATATAGCGGGGTAGGCAGAGTGAACCAGAGAACCTAGTGTTAAGATTTAAGACACTCCATTCTCTTTCAACAATTCCGTTCCCCACTTTCCGCGAAATTGAAATGAAAATACTAAATTTCACGTTTCCTGGAGTGGAAATCGAACCCACAACCTGTCGCGTTTACAGTCGCACGCTTGTGCCTCTGCGCCGCGACAGGCGCTAGGTTATCTTTTTTTTTTAATTTGATATTAAAAACTTGATTATTTTAGTTAAAACAAATCTGATTATAAGCGTGTTTGGTTATGGGTTCAATTCCCACTTCGAATTATATTAATTTCTCCGCTATAACCAGACAAGGCGCGGCGTTGAGTTCCGTCACATAACACGAAATGTCTAGACACTAACTTGGCGCAACGTAGTGTCTTAACTCTATATCTGCTACGAGATAAAGCGTGAAACTGCAAAAAAAGCTATTTAACGCTTGTTAAATATATACCAATTTCGTTTTTTATTACTCCATACTTAATACCGGACATTGCGTTGAAATTAAACAGATTTTGATGGACATTTTATGGTCCTGCAGAGGAAGTTCCCAGCGCTTTACCGTTAAGACTTTAATAGTGTGGATAATCATTGAATTATTGAAATTGAATTGGCTATAACGACCTGATTTTGATACTTATGGCTCATTGGACGATGTTTCTGATTAAAAATTACGAGTGCAGATTCAAATTTTGATAAAATAAAACGCTAGTGTTACTAAGTGACTGACAGACAACGTATAGGCGAAACTATTGACCATAGAAAGGTTAAACTTGGCGTGTAGGCCTTGGGGAGTGTAGGGGAGCACTAAGATAGGATTTCTAGGATGTTCTATGAAGACGAGAAATAATGGGATCTTGGGCTTAGTTTAGGCAAATAAAATCACGGGATAATACTAGTATATTAATTAATTATACGTAAAGGCTCAGTGGAACTATTTGACTGTAAACAAGAGGGTTGTGGGTTCTATATCTACTTGGAAGAATTATTAAGATAAATTACGGCGTTGAGTTCCGCCACTCAGCATGCAATGCAACATTTCGGGGGAAAGTGGGGAACGGAGTGTCTTAACACTAGGTTCTTAGACTACCTGTGCCTACCCTGCTATATGCGAGATACAGCGTGAAGATATAAAAAAATAAGATAAGTCATTACATTTTTAAAATAAAGTACGGCGTTAAGTTCCGCCACTCAACGAGCAATGACTCGGAATTAGTTTTTTTGTTAGCTTCACGCTTTATTCCACATATAGCAGGGTAAGCAGGGGCGACCTGAGAACCTAGTGTTAAGACACTCCGTTCTCTTCGCCGTTCCCCTACCGTTGATAATTAGTATTTCCTCATTAATTGAAGTTGGAAAACGGAGTGATTTATCACCTAAATGTAAAATAAAAAAAAAGACCTTTTTTATGAATAAGCAACAGGATTTAAACGATGACAAGTGATTATACGGCTTGAGATAAAAATCTTTAATTTAACGACAGTCGAATAGAGGTTAAAGATATCCATACTATATTTGTCTTTTCATTTACATAATATTATACAATAAAGTACATACATACATAGCTTCACGCTGTATCTCGCATATAGCAAGGTAGGCAGAGGAAACCTGAGAACTTAGTGATAAGACACTCCGTTCTCTTGCAACACATCCATTTCCCACTTTCCGCCGGATTGAGGCATTACTTGCTGAGTGGCAGAACCCAACGCCGCTCTTTGCCTTGTACAAATTTATTGCTATAAACATTTTTACTAAACATCACTGAAGCAAAGTTACGGAACAAAGTTGAGGTTAAGTTGAGGCACGCGATGGTTATCGGTTCGATTCCTGCTCGGGGAAATTATTATATTTGTTTTTTTCATATCTTCACTTTACAAATACAAAGCCCAGTGTTTAGTTCCGCCAGTGTCTTAACACTAGATTCTTTTTTAATATTCTTTGCGGGGAAAAAAGCATGCCAAGTTCATACAAATAAAGTTGCGGCTAATAACATGTATGTTAGATATTGGAAGCTAAACATAGAGTCACCTTAATCAATTTGATAAAACTATTAAATCAATATAAAAATAACTGGTTCTAATCTTCTTATGTAAATATGGAATTAGTAATTCCATAGTTTTTTGTTCGTGGCTTCGCCTGCGTCGATAACAATAAAAACTTAATAAATGGTGAACGGAGTCTCTCTGACTTCTGCTACGTAGGAGATAGAGTGAATACTTTTTTCTATATAAATAATAGATTTTCTATTATTCTAAAGTATAAGCTATGCTATCTTAAAGTTTCATCAAAATTCGTTCAGTAGTTTTTGTCTGAAAGAGTAACAAACATCCATATATACTTAATTTCGGTAGAACATTATATGTAGTGTGGAGTCATATTACACAAAATCTTTATAAATTTTAGTATATGTGTTATTCTATTGTATAAATTATATTATTGTAAAGTTTCATCTAGATCTGTTTAGTCGTTTTGGCGTGACAGACTGACAAACATCTTTACTAACTTTCCCAATTTGTAATATTCCCCTTGGCTTCTTTCGCGTGGTCTATGGCAATCCAGACTACATACTATGAGGTTATAGTGCATATATGCGTTTATTTGAAGGCTTTGAAGTAGCTAGATTTTCACTTTTGTTGACAAACAATCATACTAAAATATATGTTTTTAATAAATTATATTTTTTAATATCTCGTCGCCTGTCGTGGCGCAGAGGCACAAGTGTGCGACTGTAAACGCGACAGGTTGCGGATTCGATTCCCACTCCAGGAAATGTAAAATTTCGTATTTTCATTTCTTGGGCTTGGTAACAAGGCAAAGCGCGGCGTTGAGTTTCGCCACTCAACACGCAATGCCTCAATTCGGCGGAAAGTGGGGAACGGAATTGTTGAAAGAGAATGGAGTGTCTTAGCACTAGGTTCTCTGGTTCCCTCTGCCTAACCTGCTATATGCGGGATACAGCGTGAAGTTAAAAAAAAAAATATCTCTAAATATGTGTACAAAGTTTCATGATAATCGGTTAAGTAGTTTTGGCGTAACAAACAAACTTACATTCACAATTATAATATTATTATAGTTTATTATTAATATAGGATAATGCACTTATTTTAATGCGCCACATTGATTTATGATACTTTTAAAAATGTCATTAATTTCTGAATACATTAGATTGTGTTTGAGATAAAGTATGTATTATTTTTTGTATGGAAGATTTATTACTGTATGAACTTGTTTCTATTTTTTACCACGTTTTGCTTTTCTTTTTTTCTTTAACTTCACGCTGTATCCCGCATATAGCAGGTTAGGCAGAGGAAACCTGAGTACCTAGTGTTACGACACTCCGTTCTCTTACAACAATTCCGTCCCTACTTTCCGCCAAATTGATGCATTGCGTGTTGAGTGACGGAAACAACGCCGCGCTTTGCCTTGTTACCAAACCCAAGAAATGAAAATACTAACATTTCCTGGAGTGGGAATCGAACCCACAACCTGTCGTGTTTACAGTCGCACGCTTGTGCCTCTGCGCCACGATAAGCGTTATCGTTTAATATGAGAGAATCTTATACTATTTTGACTCATTTCTTGGTGTTTGAAAAATTGCACTTGTGTCCGGATTTGATGAAAATACAGCATATTTGTAGCACGAACTTAATATTCTTGTCAGATTAACTAGAATTTTGGAAACATAATTTTAACTAGCTTTAAAAAGGGGCCTTTAATTCAACTGTATTTTTATGTATGTGATTGTATAACTTTTTATTGGGTGAACCGATTTTGATTGGTTCTTTTTTTATATGATAGCTAATGGTTCTGTTGAGGTTTCATTTAAATTAAGTTAAAATATTACGAATAATTTTTGAGTTATCCGTAATTTTTTACTCATATAACAGGGTGGGCAGAGGGAACCTACGGCCTAGTGTTAAGACACTCCATTCCCCATTAAAAAAGAATTCCCATGGTGTGGCATTAAGATTATCACTTTAAAGATATTAAAATACCGTCTGAATATTGTCAAAGTAAATTTATTAAACTTGAGCTTCCAATTAAAACTTTACTCTAAATTTCTAATTAATTATAATTATAAATATTTCATTTTGTATTTACGTAGTTTTAGAGATCAACGTGGCGCAGTGGTACAGTGTCTGTACACACCCACTGTAAACGCGATTGGTTGTGGGTTCCCTTCCCAGTTGGGGTAATGTTTATACATACATACATACATACATAGCTTCACCCTGTATCCCGCATAAAGCAGGGTAGGCAGAGGGAACCAAGTGTTAAAACTCCGGTCCCCATGTTCATATTTTAAATATTTTCATATTTCGAGTCTGGCAAGAGAAAGCGCGGCGTTTAGTTCCACCACTGTACACGCTACTCAGCCGGAATGCGAACGGAGTGTCTTAAAATTGTTGTATTAAGATTTCTGTTCCCCACTTTCCACTGTATTGAGGTTTTGCATGCTGAGTGGCGGAACTCAACGCCACGCTTTGCCTTGTTATTAAATCGGAGATATTAAAATATTAATTATTGTATATATTGGATATTTTCATTTTCTGAAGTGGGAATCGAACCCAAAACCTGCTCGTTTCCAGTTCAACGCTATGATTATGTGCTACGACTTATATAATATGACTTATATAATATAAATATATATTAAAAAATCTAATAGATTAACGAATATAGGACCCAATATTTCATTTTCGATAAGCGTCTTTAGGTGAATGACTTTGAACTCATTCCACTAAGTCGGATTGCTATTTGCAATATTTTTAAATTTTTGACGTCGGAAATTCCAAGACGAAAAACTTCTTGCCAAGAACTTGACACTTGTGGCTCAGTTATATGCGCAGTCAGGTTATATGCGAAGGTAACAGGTTTTTTAATGAAAATTTAATGCTTTACTAGCAGTTTAATGAGATATAACGCGGCGTTGAACTCCGTGTTCTATATATGAATATGCAATGTTACTTAAACAATTAAATGAGTGAATTGGTTGTTTTGATTAACAATCTGGGAAATTATTATTTTTAATTTATCTACATTACATTTGGTAGGTTAAAGTGCGGTGTTAAGTGCCGCCACTCAATATGCAATGCCTTGATGTCTTGGAAAGAGAACGGAGACTCTGAACACTAAGTTCTCTTTGCGTTGTTAAATGGTTTAGTATATATTTGACAAAAATAACAAAATTTGGTTTTTCACCGAGAAATGCTTTTAAAAATATCGTTGCCAAATTCTTGTACGAAACACGGATATGCAGATTATAAGATTTATGAAGAAAGATATTTATAAAGTCATATAAGGCAGAGCACGGTGTTGAGTTCCGCCATCCAGTATCTCTAATTTGGGTAGCAAAAGAACGGAGTGTCTTAACACTAGGTTCTCTGGTTCCCTCTATCTACCCTGCTATATGCAGGATACAGCGTGAAGCTAAAAAAAGAAAATCCTTTCAGTGAAATATGTATTTGCAAATAGATTATCACCCCGTTGAAAGAATATTATGATGGAAATATTCTAGAGTGCCCATAAACGTGATAATTTCCCTAATTATTTTATATAGACGAAATTATTAAAATACGGCGTTTAATTCTGTGGGGAATGGAAATGTTAAAAGAGAACGGAGTGTCTTAACACTAGGTTCTCTGGTTCCCTCTGCCTACCTTACTATGAATAATAATTTGAAAAATTTAAACTAATCGAATAGAAAGCGGAGAACGGAGTGTCATATTGAGTTTTTTTCATAATTAATTCTAAAAAAATACCATAATAATTATTACAACACAAAACCATATATACAAATTATATATGTAAAATAATTAATTGTTTAACAATAACGAAAAGTGACTTCAAATAAAACGCATTATAAGGTAACAATTACGAATAATTACGAATAACTCAAAAACTACTCGTCAATATTAGCTAAATATACATAAGAATCATCAAAATTGATAAAACAAATAAAAATACTATCGAATTCAGAACTTACTTTTTCTTAAGTTGATAAAATAGCTAACATATTGACCGATTCGCTTTCGCAGACGATCCTCAAAGGATAAATAGAAGTCGGAAATCATATCAATATAACTCTTTCGGTTGACGCCAACTTAGGACTTTTTATTATGCCAAATGCCAAATCGAATTGAATACTATTGTTGTTTTATTATGTTTACGAATATCTGGCTTTTGATGTAGTGTTTAGACACTTTGTTGTGTTGGAACACTGTGTTTTCTACTTGCTTTCCACTATGCGTGTGCGTAACTCAACGCTGAGTCGTATTTCAATTGTTTTTTTTTTTGCTGTTTTCACCAATATGTTGTATCGTTATAGTTAGTTATTGTGAGGTAGAAGAGAACGTAATATTAAAATACAACCTTAACTACTTTCTTCTTTCATCTTTGCATATTTAGATGCGTAACTCAACGCCGCGAATTGTATTTCTTTCTTATGGCAGTGCATTTTAATTTGTTTTTTTTAAGTTCTATGGAATACCCTCCAATAGGAATCGAAGCCGCAACGTCCGCACTAAACGCTGCAACTACACCATAATAGTGATAGATAAAGTATATAAATATTATGATCTTATAATTTACGTCAATATATAACATGAATGACGTTTCTTTTGATATTGACAAAAAAATATTTTTCCCTGAGTATTTTTTCCTAACTTAGTTATTAACCCTTTCAGTTCTGGAAGTAACGTATTACTTTGGACATATAAAAATATTCTTTATTGTTATATTTTTATGGTAGATAAGTGGTTTGAAATTATGAGGAAATAAAAGAAGGCTGAGTGATAAATCTCTCTGTTTTATGATTTTTAGATAGCTTCACGCTGTATCCCGCATATAGCAGGGTAGGCAGAGGGAATCTGAGAAGCTAGTGTTAAGACACTCCGTTCCCCACTTTCCGCCGAATCAAGGCATTGCGTACTGAGTGGCGGAACTCATGGCCACGCTTTACCTTTTCACCAAACCTAGGAAATGAAAATTTTACATTTTCTGGAGTAGGAATCGAACCCACAACCTGTTGCGTTTGAGTTAGTACACTTAGATAACATTAGTACTATAATATAATATGTATATTAGCAATTAGAACACAAATGTACACGGTTCAGCGCTTTTATAAAAGAAACCTTTGGCAATACATAATTAGCTTATGTGTAT
Source organism: Philaethria dido (assembly GCA_033558755.1). Taxonomy (NCBI): domain Eukaryota; kingdom Metazoa; phylum Arthropoda; class Insecta; order Lepidoptera; family Nymphalidae; genus Philaethria; species Philaethria dido. The sequence goes on along the minus strand of JAKGSA010000962.1, from coordinate 113,990 downwards.
GATCTTGTAAGCGTAACGTTTAAACCGTCAGACTCAAATGCACCCTACACTTTGCCTCTCTAGGCTTCAGTTTCTTATAGAAAAATGTAATATATTAGGAAAAATATTAATTAAGACAACAGATTTGAAAAAGTAATATAATTACGAATAACTCCAAAACTACTTGTGAGAAGTAAGTTTTTTTTTAACTTCACGCTGTAACCCGCATATAGCAGGGTAGACAGTAGGAACCAGAGAACCTAGTGTTAAGACACTCCATTCTTTTTCAACAATTCTGTTCCCCACTTTCCGCCGAATTGAGGCATTGTGTGTTGAGTGGCGGAACTCAACGCCGCGCTTTGCCTTGTTACCAAACCCAAGAAATGAAAATACTAAATTTTACATTTCCTGGAGTAGGAATCGAACCCACAACCTGCCGCGTTTACAGTCGCATGCTTGTGCCTCTGCGCCACGACAGATGTAAGTATCGTGTATATTTATCCAACTGTAAGGAGAGGGTTATGTTCTTCGCGCGTGTCATGTATTCTTTACTGCCTCATATCTTTCAAACCCTTGGACCAATTTATATACTTAAGTTGACGATAGATATTATAATCTGGTGTATAACCTATATGATTGTAAAGTTTTATCTATATCCGTTCAGTAGTTTTTGCTTGAAAGACTAACAAACATCCATCTACAAGTTTTCTCATTTATAATATTAGTAGAATTACCATCCAATTTACTAAAATTACCAATTCAAATTACCCAATCATCTAGTACATCGCAAATTAAGTATTCTCAATTATTCTAACAAAAAGCCTTAAACGAGATAGAGACTACAGTTCAGTTTATGTCGGAATCTATTGAGTCGGTAATGCGAATCATTTCCGAAATTTCCCAGCGCCAAGGAAAGGAAACTTTTGACGCCCTAAAAGAAAAGGTCTATGAAAAGCGTGCTAAAGTTAACGTTCGTCCTTTGATCGTGGACCGAAGTTCTTACAAAGTCGTCTGAATGCTCAAATTAAGAATTAATTGAAAGTTAAATAAAGAGATAAATTTTGTCGCCGAATTGAATTTTCTTCTAGTTTTGTCATTTTGTCATAATGTCTATATTTAATGGTGAATCATGGATGTCTGTATGATGTTTGTATAATTGTAATCGATTTGCTTCAATATGTACTTTAAATATAAATATACATACATAGCTATCACGCTATATTACGCATAAAGCAGGGTAGGCAGAGGGAACCTAGTGTTAAGACACTCCGTTCCCTACTTTCCGTCGAATTAAGGCATTGTATGCCGAGTGGCGGGACTCAACGCCGCGCTTTGCCTTGTTACCAAACCGAAGAGTGATGAATTACTATGTTTCTTATTATTCGCCAAAAGTGAAGAATGTACTCCATGTACTGAATGTTCCAGGAAATGGATATTTTTATTTCCCGGGCTTGGTAACAAGGCAAAAAGCGCAGCGTTGAGTTTCGCTCCTCAGCCCTCAATGCCTCAATTCGGCGGAAAGTGAGGAACGGAGTGTCTTAACACTACGTTCCCAACGATGACTTAATTATGTAGTTTATATTACCAAATTTTCCTCTCAATTTTTGGAAATATGTTCAAATTTACCATTATATTTATATAAAGCCTATGATTAAAAAAATCTACTCATATTCAGTTCTCGCATAGATTTGTGTCGAAGAAAAAAATTGTTCTTGATACGCTAAGGTTACCCTAATGCATTTATAATTATATGGCCATATGTATGTATCGTCGTGACTGCTATGTTGTGATCACAGTAATGGCTCTCTGACCGTGAACTCACTGTTCTATATGTTTACAGTTAAATTGGTGAATCACCCGCAATGCTAATGTCATATTTCCTGTATTGGCGACTTAGAATTTTCCATTATATGTTTTTTTAGGACTTTTTCCTTGAAAAATAGTCATCGAATAGGCTTTAATGAAAATTTGTGTAATTTTGAGCTATTGAAAAGATATTTTCTACTTTTCTATCTCTCTCTAAAGTTTAATTTATTAATATGCTAATTTGAAAACATCAATCCAAAATTGGAAATCATTCAATCAGAAAAATCGTTACTAACCAACCGTGAAAATTTCTACCTATATCCATTACAAATTTGTTCATAATTAATTCAGTAATTTCATAAAAAAGACAACAGACACTGAATATATTAACAAGATATACGCAAAAAATGTAGTGTTAAAACACCAAAACAGTTAGAAAATTACCTTCGCATCCATAACGTGCGTATTTATACAAGCACTGAACATTAGTTCTCATGGCGAGATGTGATACATCGTATAGCCCCGTTACAAATATAGTGCGTGGCTATAGCATTAACTTGAATGCATGGTAAATTACTAGAGTGTATGTTTTTTTCCCAAGCCAAGCTATATATCATTAGGCGTTAGTAAGAATATGAGGTGTTGCCAACTTGTCATGTTTACGTTTTTAATATGTCATATCTCATATTTCTATAATTGTGTGATTTTTCTTATGTTTATGTGGTGTGTATATAATCGATGAAGTTGTTATGATTCCAAATTGTTTTTTTCTTGGATAAGATCAGATTTTCGAAATTTTGCATGTAATTTCGAAATAGGCGAGAAGTGGAGAAATATTAAAAATATGTTAAAATTATGGTTTCGTATATAAATCTAGGTTTTTTCATTATATTATATGTAATTTACATTTACATACATGCATAGATAGCTACACGCTGTATCCCGCATATAGCAGGGTAGGCAGAGGGCACCTAGTGTTAAGACACTCCGTTTCCCACTTTCCGCCGAATTGAGGTATTATGTGGTAAGTAGCGAAACTCAACGCTGCGCTTTGCCTTGTTACCAAACCCAGGAAATGAAAAATTCCATGTCCTGGAGTGGGAATCGAACCCACAACCTGTCGCGTTTACAGTCGCACGCTGAGAATAATTTCACTTACATTAATTTTAGTTCCAAAAATTAATATAACAACAAAGATTCAACAAAAAGAAAAGATAACCGACGTCTAATAAAATACATTCAAAAGTTACATTACAACATTACGAATAGCTCAAAAACTACTCGTCAGATTTTAACAAAATTTTATTTGGGCCACATCAGAAGCACTAGCTATCATATAAAAAATGAATAATCAAAATCGGTTCACCCATTAAAAAGTTATGAAATTTAAAAAATACAGTTTAAAAATGCATTTTCAACATATAAACATAAACAAAATACCAACATAACTTCATAGTATGTTCTACAATTTTTACTACAATACATTACAATTGATATTGAAGCGTATTTGGCATGCTTTCTTAGCTCGTGTATTTAATCTTGCGTCAGTACCTATTGTATGACATAATTACCTGCCTGTTGGTCTAGTTGTTAAAGCCAGAGGTTCTAGGTTCGATTACCTGTTATTGTAAATATTTGTAATATAAGCATCAATCTTTGTTACATATTTAATTTTTTTATTAATTAGTTAATGTCATAGTTAACATTATTTATGAGATCTATAATCCTCAATTCGGCGAAAAGTGGGAAACGGAAATGTTGAAAGAGAATGGAGTGTCTTAACACCTAGGTTCTCTTGTTCCCTCTGCCTACCCCGCTATATGCGGGATAAAGCGTGAAGTTAAAAAAAAAAATAAAAAAATATATATTTTTTTTAATTGGTTAAATGTTTTACATTAATTATTTATTTCTCATGAAAATAATTATATCCGTAAGAGGCGTAAATATGTTACTAACTCGATTTCTATATGTTTTTTTTCAAAATTAATAATGAATACGGAAAGTTTAAAAAACCTAGTGTCAAATCACTCCGCTCACACACTCCGCTTTCCACCCGTAATCAAGACATTGTGTTAAATATAATAATGTCCTCGAATGGCAATCGAACCCACTATTACCGCGTTTGTAGTCAAATTGTCTCACTGCGCTACAATGTCCTCTTTGAGAAAACATATCTAGGCCAAAGGCGTTTAGTTTAGAAAGCGTTTCCTTAAAATCAGGTTTATATATTATATTTGAAACACTAAAAGTATTTTAAATATAATATTTATGTGAGACCAACAATAAAGCCAGCAGTACAGTGGAACAGCGTGACTGTAAACGCGATAGGTTGTGGGTTCGATTCCCACTTGATGTAATGATTATAATTAAACTATTTGTATTTTTCTCAATTCGGTGGAAAGTGGGGAAAAGAATTGTTGAAAGAGAACGGAGTGTCTTAACACTAGGTTCTCAAGTTCCCTCTGTCTACCCTGCTATATGCGGGATATATGCGTGCTAAAGCTGAACCTAAAGAACCATTTCCTAGGAAAGGAATCGAACCCACAACTATCGTATGTTTAAAAAGACTATACAATTGTGTCGTGATAGTATAATTTTTAAAACCAATATTATTTTGAGCAAAATTTTTGAGTATTTAATATTGAAAATTAATTTCTGTTTTTTCTTTCTTTGCAGGTAAAAACCTTCATACAAGTACTGTATTTGAACGCGGTTCCTATCGGCATCAGTAAGTAGTCTCGGGTTCCCTTTATCTATCCTGCTAGATGCGGGATACAGCGTGAAGCTAAAAAAAATGAAAATCGGCAAACGGAGTGTCTTAACACTATGTTCTCTTTGACTATTCTCTTGAAAGACGACACACACGACAGTTGTAGATTCGATTCCCGTACGAGGAATTATGTTAAAATTAATTAATTTATTAAATAGGATGACTACTATTGTTACTGTCATATAAAAAAATATGTACATGTTAAAAAATGATTATTATTCATTTTTTTATAGCTTCACGCTGTATCCCGCATATAGCAGGGTAAGCAGAGGGAGCCCAGTCTTATGACACTCCATTCCCCACTTTCCGTCATCAAATACTAACGTAAATCTTCATTTCTTATTAACTAACACATAACGCGGCGTTAAACCACGCAATGTCTAATATTGACATAATATAGAGATCGGAGAGTCAAAACACTAGATTTTCTCCATACTATATGAGTACAATGTAGTTATATCTACGTATCGTTGTAAAGTTTTATTCGACGCAATAACAATTGCGTAGTACGCTACACGTGTCGGCGTCCATTCTATTTCTGATACACTTTCTAAGGATAATTCAGTGTTATTTTACTATATGAATACGTATTTTAACGCTGTATCCTGTTTGCTGAACCGATATAGATTAAACTTAACAGTAATATAGCTTATATATGAGGTAAAAATTTATAAAGATTTTGTGTAATTTGGTCAAAATATAAATATAACAAACGTTTGCGTTACTGAGTGACTGAAATCGAAAAAAAAAGGGAATTTTAAACGTTGTAGTCCATGCAACCGAAACCGCTGGATACAGCTAGTTTAGTCATAATATAACATACATACATACATAGCTTCACGCTGTATCCCGCATATAGCAGGGTAGGCAGAGGAAACCTAGTGTTAAGACAATCCGTTCCCCACGGTCCGCCGAATTGAGACATTGCGTGCTAAGTGGCGGAAATCAGCGCCGTGCTTTCCCTTGCTATCAAATCCAGGAAATGAAAAATTCCATTTCCTAGAGTAGGAATCGAACCCACAACCTGTCGAATTTACAGTCGCACGCTTGTGTCTCTGCGCCACGACAAGCGTTCATAATATAACGATACGTATATTTACGTTCGATTGCTAATCTACAGAATTATTATTTTTAAACTATTTTCATTTCTCCACTCTAGTAAAACAAAGTACGGCGTTGAGTTCCGCCACTGAACACTCAATGCCTCAATTTCGACGGAAAGTGGGGAACGGAAATCTTAAGAGAACGGAGTGTCTTAACACGTTCCTCAGGTTCCCTCTGCCTACCCTGCTATATGCGGGATACAGCGTGAAGCTAAAAAAAATATATTCATTTCCCCAACTATTATAACAAGAAACAGGACAAAAAGCAGAGAACGCAGTGTCTAAATTCTCTCTGCCTGCCCGAAAAATAATAAATCACTCCGCAATTCCATCTAACCCAATAAAAAACACGTGCATATATTAATAACTCTAGTGCGCGTGTAATGATGTAAGCTGAAGTGTAACGTATACGATTGATACTGCATAAACATACAACTGTTATCAATAATAGCTATTATTTTATAAATATTTATATATGACTAAACAGGAAATTTTGTATAATTAAATTAAAAAAACCGACTGAAATAAAAATTTTGTTATTACGAATAACTCAAAAACTACTTGCCAAATCTTATCTAAATTAAAATGGGACCACATTATATATAAATACGTGAAGCAAAAACTTTGGATCCTTTTTTATGTTTACACATATAGTTTATAAAGAGAAGGAGTGCAGAATGCTAATATTTTTTTTTAAATGCATAAAAAGTATATTAAATTAATAAAATAAATGTTACACACACTACCATGATGTGGCAATGGATGCCACATGTTTAACATACATAGAGTGACGTATACGTCACTACGCAATGCGCTATTAACGCATTTACGGGGATACTAGTAAATATAGATACACGAATTGAGGCATTGCGTGCTGAGTGGCGGAACTCGAATGAAAAATTCCATTTCCTGGAGTGGGAATCGAACCCTCAACCTGTCGCGTTTACAGTCGCTTATGCCTCTGCGCCACGACAGGCGTTCTAATAGTACCTAAAATAGTAAAACTTTTTGATATCCAATCTTAGGATAATAAATTCAAGTTTTGGCACGCGCCACCTCTCATAGATGCTAGTGCAACTGTAACGTATCGTCCAATTCTTTACTGAGATAAAGGAAAAGACATTTTAACAGTGTCTTTAATATATTATTAGGTATTTGATAAATTTTGTGTGTTTTTATATGCTTTTGGATAAAAATGAAGTTAATATAGTGGCCTGTCATGGCGCAGAGGCACAAGCGTGCGACTGTAAATGCGACAGGTTGTGGGTTTTCCCACTCCGGGAAATGAAAATATTATTGTTTTTTTTAACTTCACGCTGTATCCCGCATATAGCAGGGTAGGCAGAGGGAACCTGAGAACCTAGTGTTAAGACACTCCGTTCTCTCTTTCTCGTTCCCCACTTTCCGCCGAATTGAGGCATTGCGTGCTGAGTGGCGGAAATTAACGCCGCGCTTGGCCTTGTGAGTAAACTAGGAAATGAAAATACTACATTTCCTGTAGTGTATATATGTATGTAGTGCTACCCCTTAAATCGGTGGAAAGTTGGGAACGGATCAAAAGACAACGGAGTGTCTTAACCTGAGTGAACCTAGTGTTCATACATTCCGCTTCGCCCTTACCGCAACAAATAGAGACATTGCATATTGAGTGGCGGAACTCAACGCCGCGTTTCTTATCAGTGGGGAGAAAATAGCAATATCTATAATACTGTTCATATGTATATATTTATTTACAATATTATTGGATGGTCGTGCTTGATAACTGTACAATACCTTTTCATTTCTTATCTATAAGTAACACCCCTAACCCTATAAGAGGTCGCATGATATCGTCTACTATACTATTAAGAATCCTTGATTTCGCTTAAAAATATATAAATTTAAGGAAATTTGAAGAAGGTAAAGCACGGCGTTGAATTACGCCACTTAACAATTAGGCGAAAAGTGGGGAACGGAAATCTTAATGGAACGGAGTGTCTTAACACTAGGTTCCCAGGTTCCTAGGTTCCCACTAGTTTTCCTTCTTCCTACCCTGCTAATTGCGGGATACAGCGTGAAGTTAAAGAAAAGTTAGTATTTGTAAATCTTCAGAGGGGCTCACAGCAGTATCTGGGATTTAGGACCCTAGTGTAGATGTAAGGGCCCCTTTTAAAATGTAGTACTATCTCTTCTCTTTACCCAACCAATTTGTAAAGATCCTTCCTAATCTTTACTAATGCCGCCTTAGAAATACGTGCTAGAAATGAACTGATAGTTTTAGACAAGATGTTTTAGTAGATTATAGAGACATTTCGTTATTATACCTGTAACATGAACGCCTGTCGTGGCGCAGGAGTACAAGCGTGCGACTGTAAACGCGACAGGTTGTGGGTTCGATGCCCACTCCAGGAAATAGAATTTTTAATTTCCTGGCTTTAGTAATAAGGCAAAACGCGGCGTCGAGTTCCGCAACTTAGCACGCAATGCCTCAATTCGGCGGAAAGTGGGGGACGGAGTGTGTTAACACTAGGTTCCCTCTGCCTACCCTTACTTATAAGTTATTTGCGTTGCTAAATAGCTAACAGACAACATACAGGCGAAACGACTGGCCAAAGAAAGCCGAAATTTGGCAATACGCTTCTTGTGGAGTGTAGGGGAGCATTAAGGGAGGATTTCTCGAAATTTCTACGGCCAAGTAAATAAAATCGCGGGATAAAGTTAGTATTTGTATATAAGCATAAATGTCATCACTCTCACTTGTCCTTGACTGCAGATAATATTGCTTTAAGCGTCAAATCAATTAAATGATAAATAATTGCTACACTGGCCTTAATATATTTTACAATAAACTGTGTTTTGTTACATCTTTATAGACGTATTGGTTAAAATTATAAAATAATATATTAAGAATACTTTTGCAAAGCGCGGCGTTGAGTTCCGCAATTCAACACACAATGCCTCAATTTGGTGGAAAGTGGGGAACGGAAATGTTTAAAGAGAATGGAGTGTCTTTACACTAGGTTCTCTGGTTCCCTCTGCCTACCCCGCTATATGCGAGATACAGCGTGAAGTTAAAAAAAAAAAGAATACTTTTAGTTATGTTATGGCTGAACGACATGAAATACTTATTGTATTGTGTCAAATTTCAATACTTTTCGATTTTAGTGTAGTGTTATTTTATGTATGAGCTATATTAGTGAAAGGTTTGATCTAGATAGGTCTACCCGTAATCTGAAGGCAATTCTGCTGAGAAGAGCCGGCGAGAAATTCAAAATTTACTTTTTTCAATGATTTGTACCAAATTTAAACAGACAGAATGAACTTCTAAGCATTCCGGATTCGCCGTGTACGAAGAGTTCGAAGCAGCGTCTGGGACTCGCGGTCCAAGTGTAGATTAAAGGGCCCCTTTAAAATACATTACCGTTTGCCTCCACCGTCCAAGCTCCTCTCTCTATTTAAACAAAAAACACACTAAATGATTAACTTGACTTTGACTTTGTCTTCAACCTGCATAGCAGTGTATTCAGAGACAACCAAATGTCAAGATACTCCGTACACCGCTTTCTGCCTGAATTTGAGATATTACGTGTTAAACGCGGAACTCAACGCCGCGCTTTTTAGCCATAGTGGAGAAATGAAAATAGTTTAAATATAATCATTTCTTAAGTGGGAAACGAACCCACAACCACTCACGTTTACAGCTTATTATCCCACTGCCCCAGGATGGCTTTTAATAATATTATTTTTTAATTTCACGCTGTAGTCCACTAGCAGGGTAGGTAGAGGAAACCAGAGAACCTAGTGTTACGACACTCCGTTCTCTTTTAACACGTCCGTTCCCCACTTAATAAATTTAAGTGGAAATTTCACTCCACTCAATGGTTCTTGACGTAATTTCTGTACAATATTTATTTAATTATATGCATACATTGACACGTGCAGTTAATAGTCATAGCTTATCACGAGACACTGTTTATTAAATGTCTAACTAACAAAGCATGAGGCACAAGCGTGCTGTTAACGCGACAGGTTGTGGGTTCGATTCTCACTCCAGGAAATGGAATCTTTCATTTCCTGGGTTTGGTAACAAGGCAAGGCGCGTCGTTGAGTTCCGCCACTCAGCACGCAATGCCTCAATTCGACGGAAAGTGGAGAACGGATTATCTTAACACTAGGTTCCCTCTGCCTACCCTGTTATATGCGGGATACAGCGTGAAGCTATGTATGTATATAGTATTTTATATTCAACAGCGTTGTTAATCACATACTTAGAAAGGAAAACAATTTTAGAAAACGTATAAAATTTTTAACGATACAAGATTCAAACCCGCGCCTCTCGCAAACCGTCCAAATTTTCTAACCACTAAACCATACGTGCTTATCCAAATATATTAGAATTTTCATACTGTAGGTTTATTTTCTTTTATCTTTTAGACTATAAGTACAGTACAGCTGTTTGTTGTTATCAGTTATCAATATGTACTTTTCGATATCACTTCAATAATAATGTATTGATATGGTATATCTTTGTATATAAACAATTTTATTTTGATACAACTATAAAGAGGAAAATGACGTTAGTTAAATAATGTACATTTATTATTGTTATGCATAAAATTGTATCATTTATACGTAACTTTTTATTGCGTAAACCAATTTTAATGATATTGTTAAAATCAAAATATTCTTTATTCAAGTAGGTAAAAGTGTCAGTCGTGTCAGTCCTAACGGAAGCTATCACCGGCTCGGAAGGCAGTTCTGCTGAGAAGAGCCGGCAAGAAACTCAACAGTTGTTCTTTTCAAATATTTTTTTTTACAATAAATATGAGCCTTCTGGGTCTTTTTTCAATAATATGTTCTTAATATTAATTTTAAATTGTTGAAGTGGCTCCTTTGGGGTTGTACATGTCCATGGGCGAAGGATACTATTCGATGCTTACCATCAGATGGTCCTTCTGCTCGTCTGCCACCTTTCTACAATAAAAAAAAAGATTCTTTTCTCATATGATAGCTAGTGCCTCTGTGGTCATTTTTAGTTTAGATTAGACGCGTAGTTTTTGAGTTATTCGTAATAATTTTTACTTCATTTAACCTGTAGTCGGTTCTTTTAAAACTTTTATTATCGAAATATAAAGCTAATTGCCAAAAAAACTTATAAAACGTATAATCATTCCTTCGAGACATCGAACCTGCAACCGATCGCGTTTACAATAACGCAGTCCCACTGCGCTATTATGGCCTCAAAAATTTCAAAGTTTTTATTATATCGTGATAGGTCACTCGATGATATTTCAGTTTTATTGTATAGTTTTGAACAAGGTTGATATATTGGTCTAGGACAGGGGTGTGCAACCTTTTTTAACAACGAGTATATCTAAATTTGATTTTTTTTAGCTTCACGCCGTATCCCGCATATAGCAGGGTAGGCAGAGGGAACCTAAGAACCTAGTGTTAAGACGCTGCGTTCTATCAAGATTTCTATTTCCCACTTTTCGTCGAATTGAGGCTTTGCGTGCTGAGTGATGGAACTAAACGCTACGTTTTGTAAATATTAATTGTTATAAATATTTAATATTTTCATTTCCTGAAATGGCAATCAAAATCATAACTTGTCGCGTTTACAGTCGCATCATATGCTTCTACGCCACGACTGGCGTCAAAGTAAGAGATTTTTTCATAATATTTAAAATTATATTCATATTATAAATATTGGAAACAACAAGGAAGGAAATCTGAAAAGAAAATAGGATAATTTAATATATTAGAGAATATCTGTATTTATTAAAGGAAATGGCGTACGGCGTTGAGTTCCGCCACTCAGCACGCAATGCCTCAATTCGGCGGAAAGTGGGGAACGGAGTGTCTTAACACTAGGTTTCCTCTGCCTACCCTGCTATATGCGGGATACAGCGTGAAGCTATGTATGTATAATATAAAAGAAACCTTGGCGTTATAATGCGGGCCGCAAGTTGCTTACCCCTGGTTTAGTATGCTGAAACATATTGATTTATTTTTTTTATTTTTTCGCTTAAAAATAGCAACTTCATCTAACTTACATGCGTTTAAGCGTTCTTAGCACGAAATAAGTTTATAGTCAAATTATTATAAAATATACTTACTGAGTTGGCGTTGAGTTCCGCCACTCAGCACGCAATGTCTCAATTCGGCGGAAAGTGGGAAACGGAGTGTCTTAACACTAGGTTCCCTCTTCCTACCCTGCTATATGCGGGAAACAGCGTGAAGCTATGTATGTAAATTACGATATATGGAGGCCATTATATCGCAGTGGGACTAAGTCTGTCTATACATATGATGATCATAGATTCGATTCCCGCTCGTGGGAATTATATTTATAATATTTTCATTTTGTTCTTTCATTTTGTTAGGTATGTACCTTGGAAAAGTGTAGGGGAAGTGAGGATTTCCTGAAATTCCTATGGGAAGGGGGAAAAATGAATATTCCAAATTCCACGTAGCAAGATAGAGAAATCTTATATAAAGTCACTCCAATCCGCTTTCGGTTCGAATCCAAAACAATTCGCATTAAGTGACGCAACTCATCGCCGCGCCTTATAATAATAATAGGCTTGTAATTTTATCTTCATTTTGCACAAATTTACGGTCTATCCTCTAAATCTTAATTTCAATTTCAACTTCCCGTTTCAAAGATTAACTTGTACAACTTGAAATTGTACAATAAAACATTGCCTTAGTAGGTTATCATAAAGTTTGTAGAATTATCATATACATATCATTCCATTCGCCGCTTTTGCCTAGTTTCGCCACTAAGTATTATTTGTTGAGTGTTTGAGATAAACGTAGCTTATAACTGTGAATTATATATATACTAGTATCCCCGCTGACGCGTTAACAACGCGTTGTCTTTAGCAACGTATATGTCACTTTATATAAACATGGACGTCAAACCATGGTAGTGTGTGTAATATTTGTTTTGTTAATTTAATATATTTTTTATGCATTATTTAAAAAAAATGTTAGCATTCTGCACTCCTTCTCTATATAAACTATAAGTGTACCAAATTTCATCTTCCTGTGTCCGCGTAACTGGCCATAGAAACCTGACATTTGGCATGAAGACATTGAGGAGCGTAGGGGAAGGTTTTTCAAAATTCCAACGAAAAAAAAATTTAAACAAAAAAAGAAACGGTGTTTAACGCCGTTCTTTGTCGTACCAGAGGTAAGAAATGAGAATAGTTTAAATAAAATAATTCTTGGTCTAATACCGTGAAAGACATCTTAAGTTGACCGAGGCTCTAAGGAAAGCTGTAGACAGGGTGGCATGGAAGCAGCTTGTTCGAAATGCCACGACAGCATATCAAAACGGGCATGACCTTCAGCAATGAAGAAACCGACCACGAAGAAGAAAATAATTCTTCTAAGAAATCGAATTGACAACCAATCATATTTACAGTTAAACGCTATCACACGTGAAGATAACTCGAAAGAAACAAATTTCTAACCCACTCCAAAATAAGGGAGTTCTCAGGTTTTTTATGTATTACCGCATATCATTTAACTGGGAGAAACAATTTTGATGATCCTTTTTCATATGACAGCTAGTGATTTTGTAGTCCAATTTTAACGTCTTTAATACCTAGAATGTAGTTTTTTTTTTCTTTTTTTTTTTTTTTTTTTTTATGGATAACGGATGGCAAACGAGCAGAAGGACCTCCTGATGGTAAGTGGATACCTTCGCCCATGAACATCTACAACACCAGAGATGTTGCAGATGCGTTGCCAACCTAGAGGATACATATGGAAGAGGAGGACAATGTAGTATTCCGTTCTCGGAACCACCACATTTTGGGGAAAGGATGGGTGGGAATGGGAAAACCTGAAAAGTTTTTGAGTTATTCGTAATTGTATTAATTATTTGTATTATAATTATTAAAATTATATTAGCGATGAATTCAAGATATGAATTTGCGAATTTTATTTGTTTAAATGTTCATATTGAGTACAATATATCTACACAAGTGTTTACCATATGTTCAGTCAGGTGTTCCAACCCACAATTTTGGTGAACTACAAAAAACTTTGCTATGACCATACAATTTTTATTTTTTGTTACAAATACAGGTAGATAATTTAAGGTTTTGCTTCAAAATAGTCATGGACTGTAAAACATTGCTATTGGTTTCCATTCCCCAAGGAATTTACTTCTTAGGAGAGTGCAGTGTTATAACTCTCTGCCTAAACAATTGGTAAAAACTTTGAAAACTGTAACCGTTCTCCCCATTGAAACTGGAGAACGGAAATGTTAAAAGAGAACGGAGTGTCTTAACACTAGTCTCTCAGGTTCCCTCAAACTCAAAATATATTATTATTATTATGCACTCCTTCGCTATATAAACTATAAGTTTGCCAAATTTCATGCTCCTCCGTCCGAGTAAGCTTATAGATATAATTCTCTTGAATGGGTATCGAACCCACTACCACGGCCACCGTTAAACTATCCCACTGTGCCTCTACGGTCTCAAATATTTTATAGGTGAATCAATTTTTATTATCATCGTTAAAACTTACATTTCTTTTATCATTCCGTTAGTTTTTATCTGCTTTGAGAGCAGGCCTTAAAAGTTGTTTAATTTGATTTCAACATCAAGTGGGGGCTAAGAAAATATTGTTCGAACAAACATTTGTATAGTGCCTTACCTTGCGAGCTTATCTTCTTATAAATAATATTTAAAATCGTTGACGCGCAGTGGGATATGACTGCCGTGGTTGTGGGTTCGATTCTCAATTAAAAATATTAAGATAGAATAATTAAGATTTTGACAATAAAATGACTTAGAATGCACTAAAAAGTATTTTTTTGTTAGCTTCACGCTGTATCCCGCATATAGCAGGGTAGGCAGAGGGATCCTGAGAACCTAGTGTTAAGACGCACCGTTCTCTTACTACAATTCCGTTCCCCACCTTCCACCGAATGGAGGCATTGCGTGCTGAGTGACGGAAGTCAACGCTGCGCTTTGCCTTGTTACCAAAACCAGGAAATGAAAATATTAACAGTTCTTGGAGTGGGAATCGCTTGTGTCTCTAAAACAAAGTACAATTATTATGTATATATCAAAAACTATCTAACTAAGAGGGAACGGAAATGTTAAAAGAGAATGGAGTGTCTTAACACTAGGTTCTCCGGTTTCTTCTGCTTACTTTACAATGCGGGATGCAGTATGAAGCTAAAAAAAATCAAAAACTTTGTTAGATGTTAACAAAATTTAAATGAAATCACATCAGAAGTTAACTATCATATGAAACAAGAATTAACATAACTGGTTCATCTAGTAAAAAGCTATTTACGCCTGTCGTGGCGCAAAGACACAAGCGTGCGACTGTAAACGCGACAGGTTGTGGGTTCGATTCCCACTCCAGGAAATGGAATTTTTCATTTCCTGGGCTTGGTAACAAGGCAAAGCGCGGCGTTGAGTTCCGCCACTCAGCAGGCAATGCCGCAATTCGGCGAAAGGTGGGGAACGGAGTGTCTTAAGTCTAGGTTTCCTTGCCTACCTGCTATATGCGGATACAGCGTGAAAATATGTATGTATTAACACTCATAAAACATCAAATACAGGATTTGTATTGCATTGAAATCAAAATAGAGAACTTCCTTATTTTGAAGTTAGTAAAAAATAAAAATCATCTTTAATTTTATTGATATTTATGACCATTTCAAGCATAGTCCGCCCCCATACAATAAAAAAAACGTTATCTCCACTATGTTTTCATTCATTTTGTTCTTTTTTTATACCGGGAGCCCTCATGGTTCTATCTAGACTGAAGTTTACGACTAAACAAATAAAAGGTTCAGATTTTTTTATTCAAACTCCCTTTTTTTCTTTTATGTCTCTGTGTATTGTTAGCTTAAAATGTTTTATTGTAACTCGATATTTATGGTTATGATTATTTATCAAATTAATTTGATCTTTATGCTTGGTATAACTATTTAAATCATTTTTGTGAGCATATTTGAATTATTTAACAGCTTTAATACGATTGAGTGCAGCGTTGAGTTCCGCCTTTTCTAAACGTCTGTCGTGGCGCCGAGGCACAAACGTGCGACTGTAAACGCAACGGGTTGTGGGTTCGATTCACACTCCAGGAAATGTAAAATTTTAGTATTTTCATTTCTTGGGTTTGGTAACAAGGCAAAGCGCGGCGTTGAGTTTCGCCACTCAACACGGAATGCCTCAATTCGGCGGAAAGTGGGGAATGAAATGGTTGAAAGAGAATGGAGTGTCTTAACACTAAATAGGTATAACGGTAAATTATTTGACGTTCAAAAAATGAAGCTTGTAACTTCTTATTTTGAATAAAATTATTTGACTTTGACTAGGTTGTCAGGTTCCAGGAAAAAAAAAGAAAAAAAAGGTCTTACACCGTCAATATACTGAGTACAGCAAAAACACCTTTTTTAAATTGACCAGTACAAAATAAAAAAAACAAGCTTCAAAGCTGTTCACAGTCTTTAAGGCCTATTACCATTTCCTTTACGTCTTTGCGAAACACTACTTCATAAATAGATAACATTACGATCATTATCTCACACGAGCATATTATGATATGTATCTAATATATCAAAACGTCCTGTATCGACTGCAGTCTACCTGTCCACATCAATTATACTTTTTTACATGACATCCATACCAACTTTGTCTGTCTTATTTGATTGATTACTAATACTTCACGGTTTAAGCTCCTTTGGGAATATACATATATCTATAACTTGTTTGTCGTGGCGTGGAGGCACAAGTGTAAATTTGACAGGTTGAGGGTTCGATTCCCATTCCAGGAAATCTAATTTTTAATTTCCTGGGTTCGGTAACAAGGCAAAGCGCGGCATTGAGTTCCGCCACTCAGCACCCAATGCCTCAATTCGGCGGAAAATGGGGAACGGAGTGTCTTAACACTAGGTTCCCACTGCCTACACTGCTGTATACGGGATACGGACAAAGCGGTTTGAGTCTACATTCTTTATTCGCACAGTGAAACTATGGAACTCATTGCCGGCTACGCTTTTTTCTAAGTCATACAATTTGGGGGTCTTCAAATTAAGAGTCAATGTTCTTTCTAGGCAAACGTGTATCATCATAGACCGCATTAATGCTTACCATCAGGCTTTGATGCGGTCAAACGTTAGCCTATCAATCATAAAAAAAAAAGAAATAACTATAAGTCTACTAGGTTCTCTGGTTCCTTGCTTACCCTGCTATATGCGGGATATAGCGTGAAGCTACAAAAAAAATCCTTCAAATAACTTTAACGTTTAATAGAAATTTTATCCTCTTGTTCTATTTTGATAGATACTATCTTTGCTACAGTCAATTGGAGTTCACGTTTGTGAAGATATGTCATGTTTATTATTTGAGTAATGATTATTTCTATTTTAGGTTTAACAAATCAATATATTATATAGCTTATCGTATTTAACTTATAATATGGTTACATATCATGCGAATGACGTAGGTAAGTAGCTTCACGTTTTATCAAGGTAGTCAGAGAGACACTAGTGTTAAGACACTCCGACCATTGCGTGTTACGTGGTGGAACTTTCTTTTTTTTTTTACATATAGCAGGGTAGGCAGAGGGAACCACAGAACATAGTGTTAAGACACTCCATTCTCTTTCAACAATTCCGTTCCCAACTTTCCGCCGAATTGAGGTATTGCGTGTTGAGTGGTGGAACTCAATGCCGCGCTTTGCCTTGTTACCAAACCCAAGAAATGAAAATACAATTTTTTTCATTTCCTGCAGTGGTAATCGAGCCCAGAACCTGTCGCGTTTACAGTCGCACGCTTGTGCTTTTGCACCACGACAGGCGTTAGTGTAGTGGTGGAACTTAACCGCGTTTTGTCTTACCAGAGTGGGGGAATGAAAGAATTTGAAATACCATTCCTTGTATAATTGTGGGCGACAGGTAAAAACACTATAAACACATTAATACAACCCTTTGGTACACCAAATTATAATTCTGTAATTGCAGACGAACCAGAAAGTAAAAACGATCAGAATCGATTCTAACATCGCAAATGCACATAAAAGTACTAATTAAAAAGCGGACATTGGAAAATACGGCGGCAGTAGCGTCGAAAAACAAAGAAAGAAATCGTCCCATCCGGCCAATCTCGATAAAATTGTATAGAGGATTAAAAGATTTATTGTATAAACCTTTTCAAAGGATTTTTTTTTGGGGGAAAGCTTTATTTTGTTAGTTTGTTCGTCACTGGGCGTGCTGTCGCATAACTTAGCGCTTAAACACATCCCGTTTATTTGTTTCCTTCATGTTAATGTTCGCTTGTTTAAAATTTGTAGTTACTTTTGGTGTCTCCGATGTGTTTTTTTTTACAGACGCTAATGGATTCGTGTTAAATTGCTCTAGTAATGTTTACGTTAAGCGCAGTTTTAACGTTTGTAGGAAAAATATTGATTTAACATTTGATATCTCGCATTCAAAATGTAGCAAGTTATCTAATTGCTTGAGACCTTCGTGAAGTAACAACGCCTGATTGTAAGCATGAGTAGCTGTGGGTTCCATTCCTCATCGGGGTTTAAGCCCGGCGTTGAGTTCCGCCACTGAACATGCATTGTATCGAATTCGGGTGGAAAGAGATTAACGGAGTGTCTTAACACTAGATTCTCTCTATTTACCCTGCTATGCTTAATAAAACGTAAACCTGAGAAAGAAATCCAATTTCGCCAAAATTTTCAAATTACTTATTATTTTTTTTTAACTTCACGCTGTATCCCGCATATAGCGGGGTAGACAAAGGGAACCAGAGAATCTAGTGTTAAGACACTCCATTCTCTTTCAACATTTTCATCGTGGGGAACAAAAATTACTTAACTTATAAAGCAAATATTTCATCTACATTAGTATAAATCTTGTATCGTGTAGAAATCGCGTGATCGAAGACGAATTCTAGTCAGCAAAGAAAGTTTATTTGTAACCTTAGCTTTACACTAACGTTTCGGTTCTCAATTTGGGCAGCATGCGCCCGGGTCACGATTTCAGCAAAGTTGATTTTAGCTCGTGATCTCTTGTGATCTGTATTACCATGAGTTGTTATCTTAAAGATACGGTAATTTACTGCTTTCAATGTTTACGTGTTATTCGTAATAAATATAGGTTCTAATTTATAATGGATACTCTGTATTTTTATATTAAAAATGTTGAAATGTTATTTAATTTATTTTTATATGGAAAATATATAGTATATTACGCAATTAAGATAACTAAGGTTTTTACCATAAAAATGTACTAAGAATTAAATTATTACAAATAACTCGAAAACCACTCGTCATATTTTAACTTAATTTAAATGGGACCACTTTAGAAGTATTAGCTATCATATAAAAAAGAATCATCATAATTACTTCACCGTTCGTCATAGTTCAGTATAAAGATTACTATTTTACTATATTAGGTTTTCATTTCGAAACTTTTTATTTTTAATAATATTTTAAATACAAATACAATAGTTAAGATCAAACAGACGCTACAATTAACGTGTCTGCTTCAGAAATTGCTTGGTCTAGCTTAATTTTCTAAGCAATTGTCTAAGTTAACTTAAGTAGATTTTGTATTGCTTAAAATATTTAATACTTATTTTTTATCTTTATACATTCTCCCACACATAGCAGTTTAGGAAAAGAGAAATTAGACTTAAAACACTCCGTTATTACTACGAGTTTTAGCCAATTTTTGCCAAAAATTGGAACCTTAAAGGGAACCTGGTGTCTTAATACTAGGTTCTCTTTGCCTACCCTGCTATATGCGGGATATATCGTGAAGCTATGTATGTATGTATCGATTGGAAAGTGGAAAATGGAGTGTCGTAACTAGACTCTCTCCACCTACCTTTCTATGTAAAAAAAGCATGAAGCTATATAATTAGAGGCATTCCTTATTTGGTGGCGGAACTAAACGCTGCGATCTATTTAACTATATCATGTAAAAGTGGGAACCGAACTGTTTAAAGAGAACATTGTGTCTTAACACTAAGTTCTCAGATTTAATCTGCCTACCCTGCTATGTGCGGGACACAGCGATAAGCTGAAGATAAAGAAAACATTTCCTAGAGAAGGAATCGATCTCACAACTATCGTATGTTCGTATGTTCAAAGAGACAATACAATTGTGTCATGATAGTGTAACATTTAAAGCTAATGTTATTTTTAGCAAAATTTTTGAGTATTTAGAATTGAAAATTAATTTCTGTTTTATTTCTTTGCAGGTAAAAACCTTCATACAAATACTGTGTTTGAATGCGGTTCCTATCGGCATCAGTAAGTAAAATAAATTGAATATAACAATAAATGTATGTAATTCATGATAATTTTCTTAGGAATCTTTTAAAATTATGTAAAAGGTCGATGTTTAATATAAATATTTTCAAAATTAAAATATATATATATATATATATATATATATATATATATATATATATATATTTTTTTTTTTATATATATATATATATATATATATATATATATATATATATATATATTAATAATAAAAAAAGAAATTGTTAAATTTTTCAAACCCAAAAAAATATATAATTATAAGTAATAATTTTTTTTACAAAAACAAAATTGTCTTCAATTATCTTCCACATTTTGTTAATTAAGCATAGAGAAAAAAGTGGCACAGCACTCCTTTCTATAATTTCCACTTAAAACCAAAAATAAAACTAAGTACATAAGCCAATTATAATTTGGGCGGAGAGTGGAGAATCGAATCTTTGCCTAAATTGAAAGAAATTCCATATCAATTATCATTCTTTTAATAAATACTAGCAGTGCCCGCGATTTCTTTCGCTTCAAACATATGATTTTTTACTTATTTTCACGTTAAGTACTGGCATATTTGATTGCAACTCAATTTTCATCTTGCCTCACCAAATCTTCCAAAAATGTATTTTCGAATACTAAAATATACGCGATTAATCCAGTTAAAATAGTTTCATTTAATATGTGTAATAATCGCGAAAATTAAAGAGCTCTACCAGCTTAGTTAGCCGTTTTACAATTATTAAGTATAAATATTCCAACATCCTTTCATCTGAATGTGGAGAACGGAAATTTTATGAGAACGGAGTGTCTTAACACTAGGTTTTTAGGTTCCCTTTGCCTACCCTGCTATGTGTGGAATAGAGCATGAAGCTATAAAAAATATACACATTATCACATTTTTAATATTAGCAGCATAATACTTTCTTTTCGCTAGCCATATATTTATCTGTCTGGCTTCGATTCGCACAAATGTCTGACCTTTTGATCTTAAAGACAGTTAATTTCTTATTAAAGTAGATCTAAATATGTTATCGCGTTCGACTAAAATAGTGACAAATGGGTGTTATTTATAAGAAGAATTAATTCTAGTAATAAAATTTTGGTTTTTTGTATTGTGTATCATCAATTTTCATAGCCAATTTTGAGGCTAAAGGTGTGGTAATGCCTGTCGTGGCAGAGACACAAGCGTGCGACTGTAGACGTGATAGGTTTTAGGTTCGATTCCCACTCAAATCAGGTAACAAGGCAAAGCGCGACGTTGTGTTCCGCCACTCAGCACGCAATGCCTCATTTCGGCGGAAAGTGGGGAACGGAGTCTCTTAACACTAGGTTTTCAGGTTTCTTGGTGTCTCCCAGGTGTCTACCCTGCTTATGCGGGATACAGCGTGAAGCTAAAAAAAGGTCTTGATTTAAAAAGTCAATGTACTTAAAATCGATAGAAAAACGGAGAATGGAGTGTCTTGACAATAGGCTCTCTTTGATTACTTTGGTATGTGGAAGATACATATTTCTAAGATTATCTCTAAAACGAAAGTAGTAGAAAATAGTGATTTATCACTAAATATACCAAAAAATGCCAAAAGAATAAGGAAAAAGTCAAATTACTTAAAAAATTGATGACTCAAACAGTTCCTAGAACATAAAGTTAATTAGGATATGTTACCTTACAATTATAAGTACCATCGTCGGTTCAAAGTAAAAACCTGCTAAGTCCCTTTTTTGTTATTATGATTTTAAGACAAATTGCAGCGTTAAGCTTCACCACTCAACGGAAGCGGTAACCGGAGTGTCTTGACACTACTTTCGTCAACATTAGGTTTATATAAAGGTAGCTATAAATTTTACAAGACATAATTTGTCAGTTTTACTTGCTGTTTTTCCCAATTGTGTATTTTTTATACTTTCGAGTGGTATAAAAGTAAGCAGACCTACACTTTATCCCGCACAACAGCTACAGAGACCCTAGTGTCTAAACACTCCGTTCACCACTTTCCGCCCGAATTTGAAATATTGCATCCAGTTTGTGAGCCCTTTTCATATAGGACTCCGGTGGGTCCTCATGTGGTTTACGTGACCTCACTCCAGTATCATCGATACTGTGTTCTCGAAGGCAAGCCGAAATCTCTTCCTATCTCTTTGAACAAAAATGTGACATGTCTTAAAAAATTAGAAATAAAAAAAAATTGAGTTAGGACGTTTTTGTTCTAGACCGAAACTATTATGTTCTATCAAACTAGTTTTAATCTAGATTTAGCATTAAAGCTAACTTCCTACTCAATTTTTAAGTGACATATTAATTTGTACCACTTAAGCAGCCACATCCTCATTAACCGTTATATTTATCTCATTCTCTCACTTACAGACACTCAGAAATGCCAATTAGCGTTTAATTGATATTAAATCGTAGTATTTGTAAGTTAATTGGTAATTTATCTCTATAAGTGTGGCTAAGTATTCAAATTTTATACCTTATATTATTTTCTTTTAGGTATTTTCTATCTTAGCGGTTTTACTGTATACATATAGACAGCAATTACGAGGCGTCCATACAACTCGGTTTCCACCGGCTTACCTAACTTTTTAAAGAACAAGTACGAGACCTAAAAGAAAGCTCTCCCATCTTAAAGACCTAAAAAAAACGTCATCGACAAATTCGATAGTGAAATTACAAAATACCTTCACATCCTATACCGGCTTCCCTAAATAATTTGTACCGGCTTCCCTAAATATACATCGGCTTCTTTAAATTTACCGGCTTGGCTAACTAAAATTTTCACCCCTCGTCACTGATAGACAGTCAAAAGAATTTAGTGTTAAGACACTCCGTTTTACATGCAATTTCAAATTATAATGTTAATATTATGAATTCATTAAACCAACTTCTTAATGTAATGAATATTTATGTAAGTATTGTTAAAACATTATAACTATTAAATCTTTATTATGTTTATTCATAATTAAGGGTCATTAAAACATAATCATTATGAATTTTTATTAAAAGATATGTAAGACTTTGACAGACAAAGCGCGGTGTTGAGTTCCGCCAATTAACACGCTATGTCTAGAATTCAGGCAGAAAGCGGCGGGAGTGTCTAGACACTAGGTTCATTGTAACTTGCTATGTGGGATAAAGCGTAGCTGCTTTTATTTACATACAAACATACATAGCTTCACGCTGTATCCCGCATATAGCAGCAGAGGGAACTTGATAACAGTGTTAAGACCCTCCGTTCCCCACTTTCCTTTTTTTTCTTTAAAGACTAAAAAACGGAGTGTCTGGACACTGTTTCTCTCTGCCTTCTATGTTATATGCAGAAGTGTGACATGGATTAGTACATAAATGTGTTATAATTTCATAATAATTTTGTAGTATATACGAAATGTATAATGAAGATGTTAATTAACATCTATATATCAAAGTTTACACGTTACTTTTTAGGTAATGTAAATATCGCGTTGCCTTGGCAACGTGTGTATCATTTTTTACATAAATGTAAGCTATGTGTAAGACCTGTCGTGGCGCAGAGGCGCAAGCGTGCGACTGTATACGCGACAGGTTGTGGGTTCGATTCCCACTCCAGAAAATGGAATTTTTCATTTTCCGGGTTTGGTAAATAGGCAAAGCGCGGCGTTGAGTTCCGCCACTCAGCACGCAATGCTTCAATTTGGTGGAAAGTGGGGAACGGAGTGTCTTAACACTAGGTTCTCTCTGCCTACCGTGCTATATGCGGGATACAGCGTGAAGCTATGTATGTATATATAGATACATTTAAGAGTTAAGACATTCATATTACCAAAATATTCTTTAAACATCGCACAGTACTGTAACAATTGTAAGAAGCGAAGGAATAGACTGTCACGGGCAGACTCCAGCCAATTTACTTTTGTTAACTTTCTTAGTTTCTATTTTATTTAACTTCGAAATTCTTATTTGGAACATTTTAAATGAAGATTCATATGTTATAAGTTATGTTTTAACCGATTTTGAAAGACCGAGGTTCTCAATTTGACCATGGGTGAACCAATTTTGATGATCATTTTTTTAAATGATAGCTATGCTTCTGGTAGGTAAAAGCGCGGTGTTAAGATTCTTTATTCTATACGTAATATTTTGATTCCGGGCGACGTAAGCAGTGTCTTCATCCTGTTTTATTTCCTTGGCTATTGTCATTATTGCATTTCATATATGTTAAAACTTTTTAGAAATATCATTTTGACAGTACTTTGACTAGTTTTAGTGTGATTTGTGAAGGAATAAAAATAATTTCAAAATTCCTCGAAGTGGAAATCGAACCCACATCCAATCGCGTTTAAAGTGACACCATGCCATGTTGGCCTCAAAAATTCCGAATAGGTCTTGACAAATTAAAACAAATAATAAAGTTCAAGAGTTTAGAGTTCTTACGGAAACAGTGAAATGAAGATAATTTCAAAAATTCCTCGAAATGGGAATCGAATCCATCACCAATCGCATTTATGTGAAAGCATCGTGGCATAATGTATGCCACGATGGCCTCAAAATTTCCGACTAGGTCTTGAAAAATTGAAACAAATAATAAAGTTCAAGAGTATAGAGTTCTAAAACAGAGAAATGAAGATAATTTCAAAAATTCCTCGAATGGGAATCGAATCCACAACCAATCACATGTAAAGTCACACTACGCTACGATGGCCTCAAAATTTCCGAATAGGTCTTGACAAATTGAAACAAACTGTGAAGTTGAAGAGTTTAGGAGTCGATAACTGCCTTCAAAACGGGGCAAAGATCCATTAATTCACTTGAATTAAATCATTCGAACATTTTAACTTGGGATTTGGATGCTCTGCCTTTATGAAGCTATGTCGTTAAGCTTTTATTTTCAAGTAATAAGTCTGGATAATCATGGAGTTTGGGGATATTAATTTTTCTTTTTGTATTTTAGTAAATGATATTAATGATTTTGCTTATATTTTATGTGATAGCTAGTGCTGCTGATGTGGTCTCATTTAAATTTAGTTAAGATTTGATCAATAGTTTTGGAGTAATTCGTAATAATATTACTTTTTAGTGAGTTTTTTTATAAAACCGGTATTTATTTTTCGTAGATAGTTTAGAATTTTTTTTTGAACTTCAAGCTGTAACCCGCATATAGCAGGGTAGACAGAGGGAACCTGATAACCTAGTGTTAAGACACTCCGTTCTCTTACAACAATTTTGTTCCCCCACTTTCCGCCGAATTGAGGCATTGCGTGCTGAGTGACGCAACTCAACGCCGCGCTTTGCCTTATTACCAAACCCAGGAAATGAAAATATTAACATTTCCTGGAGTGGGAATCGAACCCACAACCTGTCGCGATTACAGTCGCACGCTTGTGCCTCTGCGCCACGACAAGCGTTAACATCATTCTTTATTTAATATCTAAAATAAAGATATTCGGCGTTTAACACCAGAACAATAATCATTTAATTTTCACTAAGATTCTCATAAATTGTCTTAAATTATCGATTTAAAGTAAGCGAACAGGTCAATTTTTTTCACTTTAAAAATTATATAGTATAATGAACCAGCGGCAAGTAAGTTAGCATTAAGTATTCACATTTCCCGAGCTGTCTCTGTCGAGGCAGTTAAAATTTCACTTGGCTAAGCAAAATTTTCTGTCCGCTGCAAAAATCTTCCCCTTTTAGGGAGAGGGAGTGAACGAATTCTTGCATAAAATTTACATCGGGCGGTCCATACAAATTACCATTTCGTTTCTTACACTGATTAAATGTTGTAGAAAAAATATTGCTCTCCAAATGGAACAGAAAATTCTCGGTTTTCGACTCATTAAAATTGATGTTTTGTTTTTTTTCTTGTTTTTTTTTATCGCCTCCGCCCATTTCCGTAGTTTAGCATTTAATTTTTTACTCACGCTTGGCTATTCCTTAAGTGATTCAAGTAATTGATTAATATGTTTCAAAGAAAGATTAATGTTTCACTTACAATCCGATACTAAACGTTAATGTAGATTCATACTGATATAAATGATTCTGTAGAGGAATTCGCTAATGTTCAACAAAAAGTGCAAAACTTGGCAATGTCCGATAGGATTTCATCCAAAAAAGGTGTGTGTTACAACATCTTTCTCACAGAAGGGTGAGAAAACATTGAAAGCAGGCTATAGGATATTTGGCAGACATCTACAAGCTAATGATCCTCTTGATTGCGGTAAAGTGTCGCTATAAAACGTCTAGATGTTGCCAACTTGAAAAAAACAGTTACTCCAAAGTGACTATTTTCCTGGCAGCTAACCGATATTATGAGACAATTGCCTCTAGTGGCTCGAGATGCTTTGTCCCCTTGTACTGGTACAAACTTATTTCTATCGTTAATTGTTTAGAGTGGAAAACGTTAACTGTACCATGTTTTTAATGAAAATTACTTTCACAAAAATGATTTACACTATTGGAGTTAGTGTCCAAGATTTTGTGCCTGATCATTTTTAAGTAAGTAAGTAATCATATCTATATCAACTTGAAACCTAAAAATAGGTACTTTTTGCTATATTTATGAAGTACAGAATTATTTCAAGAAATCCAGAATCGTGAGCGACATACAATAATAGTCTTTTAGCCGTCAGCCATTCGTGAACCAGTCATCTGCTATTGTCAGACAATTTATTTGATATACCCTCCTCGCTCACGGCAGATGGAATCAATTTTGAATTCATAATTTAATTTACAAGCTTGGCTTTGAAAATGTTTAATTAGACGAAACAAAAGACGTATCGGGTTGTTTGTTAACATTTACATTAGGGACTAGAGCTCCTGAGATACGATTGAATGGAACGTTTTAATTATGAAGTTGTTGGCAAAAGTTTTTGCTGGAACTATTACAGTTGGGTTTTTCGTCCATTTTCAAAGGTTGAAGCTATCCTGAGTGTGAGACTTGAGTGAAAACTAGCATTAGATGTATTTTCGGTTGTTTTAGTCTGGCTAGATCTAGTGAGCTTAACTACCTAATATGTGTCTGGTCATAAATTTACAAAACTAAATGGAGTCGGTAAGGATCTTACCATAGTCTTAAGATACAATAAGGTAATTCTATTTAAGTATGCACATGCAACAAACAATAAATAAAAAAAAAGAAACAAAAGGCACGGGCAAGTGCGAGCCCGTGGATGTAATTTAACTTATAAAAAAAAAAGAAATGTATGTAAAATGAGCGAAAAATGGGGAACGGAGTGATATTTCATTAAATGTTTCAGTTACATAATACGGTAGATAAGTAAAGGAGAAGAGAAAAAAATCAAACATTTACACAAATATTTGACGATATCTCGCCTGAAAAGTAAAGCAAGTATTCTTCCTTGATCAAACACAATCTTTTTAAAATTCCCAACTCTTGGAAAATTTCTGGAAGTTTGAAATATTAATTTTTAATAATGTTTCAAGACCGCGAAACCATTGCGCTGCCGACACCGCAGTAATTTTTGGACCGACTTTATTAAAAGTTGATACCGAGGCAACGGTTACTTGAATAAAGCTTTGTTCATACTATGTTGCCCTTTTTTAATATAGATAATTTTGTTAATAAACAAACTGGATTATGTTTTGAAATTTTTGAGATAGCAGAGTAGTCTTGGGTTACTCCGTTCTATATTTTTCCGCTTAACTTGATATTTTGAATACTAGGTGGTGAAATCCAATATCATGTTTTAATAACTAATTCATTTGAATATTTTTCCTTTAATACTAAAATTTAATCAAGCATGACTTTTTCTAGTATCTAAAGTTAAAGTTAAACCTAAATTGACATCATAAATTCCATCCACTGAATGAAAATTTGACAATTCTTCCAAAATATCTGAAACATTACTTTTTTGTCTATACCTTACTAACTGTAACTAACATAATTTATAAGAAAAGATTATTACTAACATACTTATATTATATGGATGTAAATTTGAAATAAAATATAGAATAATAATAATTATTAGGCCAGTTATGGCACAGAGGCACAAGCGACTTAAGTTGTAGGTTCGATTCCCACTCCAGGAAATGTAAATATTAAATAATATTTAGTATTTTCACTTTCTCGCTCTGGTAAAAAGGTAAAGAGCGGCGTTGAGTTCCGCCACTCAGAACGCAATGCCCTAATTCTTAACACTAGGTTGTCTGGTTCCATCTGCCAGCTAAAAAAGTATATTTTTAGCATATAAATCTACCTATCTATGTGCTGCTACTTCGATTCGATACATAATACTTTTGCGTTGGTCGCATCAACGTTTCAATGTTCCTGAGGGTTCATTAATCACAATAAATTGACAGGAGGGGACTTGGACGGTGGATCTTCTTTTTGCATGACGGTGACGGTGACGGTGCAAATATTTTCCCGCGATAATTTCATAATAGGGTAGAGTAACTTTCTAAATTGTTTTAATATTTTGATTGATATGATTTTTTTTGGACGTGCGACTTCCGGTATGAATTATATATGAAGAGATACTTGTTGATTTAGATGAATCCTGTAAAAGTGTCTAAATGTATACATGGGAAATTGTATTGGTGAAAGATAGTTTCTTTGAAATTGTTCTCATATTTGTTACATAAATTCTGTCTGTTTGTTCCATTTCTCCCTAATAAACTCTATTCTCTCCTAGTAGCCATTATTTTTTCCTATTATTATTTATAGTTTCGAAATCAATACATAAATAAACAACATAAATAACGAAATCATTACAATGATTGATAACTTTAAAGAAACAGATACTGCAAACATCCATCTATCTAATGCTCAAATATTTCATGCAATCCTTTTGTCGTTATAATATTTAAATCAAATTAAACTGCGGTACTCTCATAAATTGAGCATAAACTTAAAATGGAAAGGCCGAAAATTAACAAAGCTTAAGTAAATGGGTGGGGAGTTAAATATTTATGTGAAATCACGCCCTTTTACTGTGTTAGTCTTGTCTCGTCTGCTCTGTGGCTAAAGTAGACGAATGATTGCTTAAAATAAATGTTTCATTTTAGGAATAAAGAGTATATGTATAGAAAATGTGATTAAAATTTAAAATTTTAAAGAGAACAGAGTGTCCTGACACAATTTTAGGTTCTTTCTGTTTACCCTCCTACATAGCTTCACCCTGTATCTCGCATATAGCAGGGTCGACAGTGGGAACCTAGTGTTAAGACACTAAGTCTATCCTCTTGTGCAGGATAAAAAATGTCTTTATTTATAGTATATATGCAAAACGGGTAGACGATGTAGTTAGTTTTCTATAAAATACTAATAAAAGAACAAGAGAGCGTTACTGTATGTTTAAAAGGGCCCCTTAAACCTACACTTGTTTCTCTAGTCCTAGGCACTAATCTAAGCTTCTCTCCCTTCAAAGCTATGGACTCATCTATACAGTGAACTCATGGAATGCTAAGGAGTTTCTTCCTCTTATTCTTTAATCAAATATTTTTTCATTATTTACACAAATTTCTCAACAATTGCAAAGATTATATTACAAAAAAACCTATACACTTTAGTTAAATGACACAATTCTTTTTTTTTCATTCTATTTCGAACTCGTAGTCCTCTCATTTCATCACTCACTGCGCCAAAAGGTATCAAATTAAATATTTTACAAGTTAAACTATATATTATGTTGGTGTTAACATGTAAATTGGTAGCTTTCGGTCCAACTGAGAAAGGTCGCCAAAGTGACATATAGGGCAAAGGGACACAACCTTTTACTGAATATAATGTGAGCTTTACGTAACTAAATTACGATGGTTTTATTGTTTAGCTTCATAAATTTTCTACATAGGAGGATAAATAGCAAATTTAGTGTTAAGACACTCCGTTCTCCTTTACAATGACTGTAAATGTCATCGACTGTAGGTTCAACTTCCACTGGGGGTCATGATATATTTAATATATTTTGATTTCGCTCTGGTAAGACAACGCGCGGTGTTAAATTCCGCCACTTGACTGGTAATGTCTGGAATTCGGGCGGAAATGTGTGGAGTAGCGGAACTTAACGTCACCCAAAGACTTTGCCTTATCAGAGTGATGAATTAAAAATAATTTAAATAACGTCAGTGAAAATTGAATCCATAACCACTCGCGCTTACAGCCAGCTATTCTACTGCGCCACCATAGCCACAAGTATGTACATATATTACCCTATAGAATAATGTAAGCTTCTATTCTTTAGCTTCACATATATAGACGTAGGCTGAGAGCACCTAATGCCAAGACACTCCGTTCTTCATTTGTCATTCGAATTGACATTACCTGTTAAGTAGCGTAATTAAACGCCGCGCTTTGCCTTACCTAAGCGACAAAATGAATATCATTAAATATAATCATTTCCTCTATGGAAAAGTGAACCTACAACTCCCATTTACACTAAAACGCTGTTCCACTACGCCTTAATGACCTCAAGCATATTATATACAACAATATATATGAATTTAATTGCATATATAATACATACACATATATAATTTATTTCCTTTTATATTTATTTTTTATTAGAACCTAAGATAATTTGCCAGCGCTAGAATTGAAAGGGCGACCTTCGGGCTAATGATTGAAACCACTGCTGAGTTTGACAGCAAAAATATTGTCTTGGCAGTTTTAATGCTATGTTATGACATGATATCATTTTGTACATTGACTTTTAACCGATTTCAAGAAAAGAAGGTTCTTATTTTGATTGATTTTTTTTAATATTGGGTGAACCAGTTTAGATTTTTTTTTTAACTTCACGCTGTATCCCGCATATAGCAGGGTAGGCAGAGGGAGCTATAGAACCTAGTGTTAAGACACTCTGTTCCCTTTTAACTTCCGTTTTTGATGAATCTTTTTTTATACGATAGCTAATACTTCTGATGTGGTCTCATTTAAATTTAGTTAAGATTTGATCAGTAGTTTTTGAGTTATTCGTAATTATTTTACTTTTCTGTGCATTTTCTCTTATTTATTCAAGTCAACCATTTACAAATTTAAATTTTACTTTTTTTTTTGCATATAGCAGGATATTTAGAGGAAGGCTGATAATCTAGTGTTAAGACACTCCGTTTCCTTAAGGTTTCCGTTCCCTATTTTCACTTCCTATATTGAATTACTTCCCAGAGAATTGAATTCACAATCATCACAACATAATAACTAAACCACTAAGTTGTTTACAAAATTCCATATGTTAATAACCTTTAGTTTGAATAACTTTGTAAAATTATAAAATTATTGAACCCAGTTAACGGTAACTGTCATAAATTTTTAATTACTAGTCGAATTAAGAAGTCATTAATTAATTAAGACCATTATGGCGCAGTGGGACAACAATTGTAAGCACGACTGGTTGTGGTTCGATTCTCAATTGAAAAAATGATTGTATAGCTTCACGCTGTATCCCGCACATAGCAGGGTATGCAGAGGGAACCAGAGAACCTAGTGTTAAGACACAGTAATTGAAATATATTCTACAAGTGGAAATCGAACTGACTACCTCCATGCATACTCGTACAGCCATATGTCTGTCTGTACAATAGTTACTAGATATAAAAAATGGCAAAAAAAATATTGGGATTTGATACCAAACTTATTGCTTTCTACATTAACTGCATTTCAACTATAAATATGATTAATTATACAACTATATATTCTATTCAAGGTTTCACTTCATTATGTATGCCCTAAGATTTCGATAGAGTAAGCGCCACCTGGCCTATTAAAAACTTGTTTTGGGCTATTAACGATTTACGTGATTTTTGATGTTTTGACACCGGTGTGGCCTAGATTGTACGAGTATGTGTGTGATTGTACGATAGTAGGAAGTTCAAATTACGCTCTTATAATAGTTTATAGAAAGGAGCTTGGAATATATAAAAGGGGCCCTTAGGGCAGACCCAAGGGCCCCTTTTATATTTGGGGCGCACGTCCCAGGCGCTAATCGAGAAGCTAAGGAATTTCTTCCCTTCAGACAAAGTACATACATACATACATAGCTTCACGCTGTATCCCGCATTTAGCAGGGTAGGCAGAGGGAACCTAGTGTTAAGACACTCTGTTCCCCACTCTCCGCCGAATTGAGACATTGCGTGCTGAGTGGCGGAACTCAACGCCGCGCTTTGCCTTGTTACCAAACCCAGGGAACGAAAAATTCCATTTCCTGGAGTAAAAATCAAATCCACAACCTGTCGCATTTACAGTCGCACACTTGTGCCTCTGCGCCACGACAAGAGTTATAACTAAACTAAACAAAGTTTAAACTAGACTACATCATAAGCACTTAGCTATCACATACAAAGAGAATTATCAAAATCGGTTCACCCATACAAAAAACTAACTTAAGAACCTCTTTTTTTCCAAATCATTTAAAAACAATGTTATCTTAGAAAAGCTAAGGTCAAGAATTTCCGACTTTTAACTGATACGTAAGGCTCATGCGAATTTCGTAACTGTACGAGGCTAAACTAAACGTATTTGTGTGTTAAGGTCGATGTTTAGATCGTTATGAGAATCATTATTTAGTTAAATTTAACTATATTTTAACCAATTCGGTTGATGGGTTGAATAATTCTTTTTTTTTAACTTTACGCTATATCCCGCATATAGCAGGGTAGGCAGATGGAGCCTGAGAACCTAGTGTTAAGACACTCCGTTCTCTTATAACAATTCTGTTCCCCATTTTCCGCCGAATTAAGGAATTGCGTGCTGAGTGGCGGAACTCAACGTCGCACTTTGCCTTGTTCCCAAACCCAGGAAATGAAAAGACTAACATTTCCTGGAGTGGGAATTGAACCCACAACCTCGTGTTTACAGTCGCACGCTTGTGCCTCTGCGCCACGACAGGCGTTAAAGCAACATGTTAGATATTATACATAAATTTTAGAATTATATTCACGTTTTGATAGCTTTAGTATAAATAATTTGAAAACAATTAAAGACAATCATATATCAATTATTGCTACTGAATAACCTCGACGCGATCAAAATAAAATATATATATATATTTAAATATTTGTTTACACTATTATAGCTCAGTGGTTGTGATGTGATTATAATGGTCGACTCAACGCCGCTTGTATTTATTATTTCCCCAAACGGGAATCGAACCCATAAGCAATCGCGTTTACAGCCACACTGTTCCACTGCACCACTAAGGCCTTACTAGATCTATGGCTTAAATTACAACATAAAAGCCTTGAAATTTAAATATCACTTCTAATATTCCTTTCTATACTGAAATAATTATTTACTATAATCACATTTATCTAACGCCTGTCATGGCGCAGAGGCACAAGCGTGCGACTGTAAACGCGACAGGTTGTGGGTTCGATTCCCTCACCAGGAAATGGAATTTTTCATTTCCTGGGTTTGGTAAAAAGGTAAAGCGCACCGTTGAGTTCCGCCACTCAGCACGCAATGTTTCAATTCGGCGGAAAGTGGAGAACGGAGTGTCTTAACATTAGGTTACCTCTGCCTACCTTGCTATATGCGGGATACAGCGTGAAGTTATGTATGTATGTCCATTTATCTATCAAAGCGCAGACGTAAACGCTTGGTCGTGGGTTCGATTCTCTCCTGGGGAGATGATAAAGGCAAAAGGCGGTGTTGAGTTCCGCGTTATACGATCACTTATTAAGCGGAACCCGACGAACATATGTCGATTTTGAGCGAACACAAATGGGGAATATTAAAGACAAGGTGCAGCGTTGAGTTTCGTTCCTTAATATCTATAAATAGTATTGCAAAATAAAATATTTTCATTGTTTACTTTAATTTCTTAAACAAATAAGTACATAATTATTTTTTTTATACAAACAAAAAAAGACATAAATACACAGAATAAAGTACAAGAAACCCTTCATTACAAGATTTCAAAGAAAATGCAAAAAGTACAACTATTACGAATAACTCAAAAACTACTTGTCAGATCTTAACTAAATTTAAATGGAACCACATAACAATCACCAGCTATCACATTAAAAAAACATTCAAATTGGTTCAGTAAAAACTTATACGGTGAGACACATACAAAAAACACTCTAGTGACTTCATCATTTTTTAGAATCGGTTAAAAATCTACAATTAAAATTGTAGTTACACCTTCTATTTCAACAGATAATAAT
Organism: Philaethria dido; assembly: GCA_033558755.1. Lineage (NCBI taxonomy): Eukaryota > Metazoa > Arthropoda > Insecta > Lepidoptera > Nymphalidae > Philaethria > Philaethria dido. The sequence continues at coordinate 79,948 of JAKGSA010000962.1, read as the reverse complement.
CTATGTGCGTGTTCACTTAATTTCGATATAACCCAACAAAATTAAGACGTCATGACCTATTATTTCATACAAACTGCTTCCCGCGGTTTCTTCCGTGGTCAATAACAGTCTATAGTTACATACTACAGTGCGTATATGCCTTCATTTGAAGGCTTTGAATAAACAATCATGTATGTAAAAATATATATTTTTAAGTATCCTAAGTTACTCTTTATCAGCTATCTGCCAGTAAAAGTCTCATTAAAATCTGTCCAGCCATTTCAGAGATTAGCCGAAACAAACAGACAGACAAAAATTATAAAAAATATTGTTTCATACATACATACATAGCTTTACGCTGTATCCCGCATATAGCAGGGTAAGCAGAGGGAACCTAGTGTTAAGGCACTCCGTTCCCCACTTTCCGCCGAATTGAGGCGTTGCATGTTCACGGGCGGAACTTAACGCCGCGCCTTGTTATGCTTATAATAAAAAACGGTTATTTTAATATTAAAAACAGACAGACACTCCAATTTTATTTGTATGTATAGATTAATACAACACATTTTTACATAGTCGTGTTAATTTTGAACAATAGGCAATTATCCTGTCAGATATTTATATTGAGATGTGAATTATTATAAGCAAAAATTATAAAAGTCGTGTCCTGTCGTGGCGTAGAGGCACAAGCGTGCGACTGTAAACGCGACAGGTTGTGGGTTCGATTCCTACTCCAGGAAATGGAATTTTTCGTTTCCTGGGTTTGGTAACAAGGAAAAGCGCGGCATTGAGTTCCGCCACTCAGCACGCAATGCCTCAATTCGGTGGAAAGTGAGGAACTATCTGTCCAAAATAGAGATATTACATATTGAGTGGCGGAACTCAACGCCGCGTCGACTTATGGATGCTAGGTTCTGAGGTTGCTTCTGCCTACTCTACTAAGTGTAAAGGTAAAAAAATCTGCTTGACTGTTGACTGTTGTTTTTTCTTAATGTCTGACTTATATAGCTTCGTTTATTATTACGACGGTAGTAGATTCAAAATTTATTGAATGAAAATCCCAATTACATCTTGATTTATATGAGATAAAAGTGTTTAAGAGAAATTATGTCACGATTTTTTTTTGGCCAAATTAAAAATAACAACCAAGTCATCTTGTTTATAATTTCCCATCTATATTTGTTTTGGGGTTCCGCAATATGTATAGCGAATTTCATTTTCATTACCCGACTGCGCAACGCGAAGGGGTGTAATGTGTTTATTCTAATATCTAAAACTAAATTACCTTATTCTCTTAGTAGATATAATATACGTACCAGGCGTGAATATGTTTATAAGTTGACTTGTCTGTTTTTTTTTATATTAATAGGTAATACAATTTGTTTTTAATTCTTTTTTAAAGCCAATTACTATAAATTTTTCATATAAAATACAATACTATATAAAATATATTATAATATATGGATATCTAACGATTAAAATTTACAAAAAAACTTAAAAATATAAAAACAAATTAACTCTCTAAAAACTGTTGTTTCTGCTATCAATTACTAACAAAAACTATTCGAATGCAAATAAAAAACAGGCAACATGAGCATTGACCTTAACCCTCATAAAAGCCTATTTACCATATTATTATATTATTTTGTATTTATATAGTTCATGACATGACTAAGTTCAAAAAAAACAGGTTAATTAACCCTTTTTAAGGCAGAGACTATATATTTACCACCAACAAAAATTCTACTTGTCTTACTGTGTAAGTTATCAAAGGAGTCCTAATTTATTGTACTGGCAACTAAGGAGATATGCTTTATTATTATTAAGAAAAAAAATGACGTTTGTGTCACATATTTTTTCTTGGCGCCACTAGCTGTTGAAAAAATTTGTTACTCCGTGAACATACACACAATAATAATAGTGATAAGGGTTAACGATAAAAATATGTAAATAACATGAAAACAGAATTCACAGATAGGACTTGAACTGAAAATGCATGATCTGAAAAGCATGCATGCATACAGTGAGTTTTGACGAAGAATATAAAGAATTACGTCACTATCTCTGCATACTTTAATACTTGTAAGAGCTTTAGGTAACTCTTTTCCCCTTTAATGAAACTAAAGTACCGCCACTCAGCACGTAATGCCTCAATTCGGCGAAAAGTGGGGAACGGAGTGTCTTAACACTAGGTTCCCTCTGCTTACCCTGCTGTATGCGGGAAGTAGTAGTAGTAGTATGTATGTATGAAACTAAATCTTTACACGCTCTCTCACTTATTAGGGTGACCAAAGAGAACCTAGTGTCTAAACGCTCCGCTCTTCTCTTTCCACCATTTAACACGCAATATCTCTTTCTCAAGTAGAAAGAGGGAAAAGGAAACATAATTATAAATTTAAATATTCATACAGAACCCCTCATATTTAATTCCGATTAGCGCTTAACCGATTTTATTAAAAAAAGACTATATCACCACCTACACTGTAAAATATGTATCGGTATATCGTAATGCCCTAAATTTTTATTGCTTGTTTTAAAACGACGCCAAAATTAAATTAAATTAAATGTGTTTTGAAAACGGGATTATAACAATCTATAAAAATAATATTAAAAGCCTGTCGTGGCGCAGAGGCACAAGCGTGCGACTGTAAACGCAACGGGTTGTGGGTTCGATCAGTCCAGGAAATAGAATTTTTCATTTCCTGGGCTTGGTAACAAGGCAAAGCGTGGCGTTGAGTTCCGCCACTCAACACGCAATGCCTCAATTTGGCAGAAAGTTGGGGAACGGAATTGTTGAAAGAGAATGGAGTGTCTTAACACTAGATTCTCTGGTTCCCTCTGCCTACCCCGCTATATGCGGGATACAGCGTGAAGTTAAAAAAAAAACTACAATTTATTATATTTTGTATAATATAAAGTTAATATTCTACTATATGATATTATAATATAATACTAAAATTTTCCTATTAAGGCCAAGATTAGATATTAACCTTCAATAGCGACGTTCACTTCACTAGTAGTAACGCCCACATGGTATTACTACGTTGCCATGGCAACCGTTAAATGTTTATCAGTTTACGGTGATTTAATGAAAGGTCATAAATTTATTGTTTTCTTCATAAATTTTGGTATTAGATGAGAATAAAGGACTATCTTTTTTTCCAAAAGCAGGGTAGTAAAAGAAAACGTAGTGTGAACTGTTTTCTACATTCGGACTGAAATCGAGATATTTTGTGTCGATTGGCGGAACTTAACGCTGTCATTAATGAGCAAAAACAAAGAATCCTACTTTTCGCATAGCAGGACTAGTGTCAAGACACTCTGTTCTTTACTTTTCCTATCAGATATTGCAAGTTTAGTGGCGAAAATAACGTCAATTTTTAAATTAAAATATAATTAAAATAAAATTTACATGTTTTTACTTCGAAAATGAATACAGGGTAATGTTCTGCATCCCGCATAAAACAGGGTAGGCAGAAGAAACCAGATAACCTAGTGTTAAGACACTCCGTTCTCTTATAACATTTCCGTTCCCCACTTTTCACCTCATTGAGGCATTGCGTGTTAATACTAAATGATATTTAATATTTTCATTTCCTGGAGTGGGAATCGAACCCACAACCCGTCACGTGTATAGTAGCACGCTTTTGTGACGCTGCGCCTCAACAGGCCTTTGCTATCTTATTTTATTATTGGTTTATCGTCACGAATTTTCGTTACATTAATTAATCAAATCATACATAGATACATACATAGCTTCACGCTGTATCCCGCATATAGCAGGGTAGGCAGAGGGAACCTAGTGTTAAGACACTCCGTTCCCCACTTTCCGCCGAATTGAGGCATTGCGTGCTGAGTGGCGGAAATCAACGCCGCGCTTTGCCTAGTTACCAAACCCAGGAAATGAAAAAATCCATTTCCTGGAGTGGGAATTGAACCCACATCCTGTCGCGTTTACAATCACGCTTGTGCCTCTGCGCCACGACAGGCGTTAAAAGCAAAGCAAGGCAAAGCAAAGCAAATCATTAGATTATTATAAAGAAATTTCTTCAAAAAAACTATTTTATGTTCTTACAACATATGTATATATTTTTTACAGTTATTCCATCTTTTATGGTATTACTAACTACAAAACGCCTACGTGACGCCTACTTGGGCTTAAACTTTGACACGTTAAGTTTTTTCTTGCCATATAAGGAATGTTATGATTGGGTTACATTATTGATGAATAGCTAAAAGCTATGAGGACTTGTGGCATAAATGTTACATGCACATGGTGATAGTAGGTTCGATTTTGGTTGTACCCCGCACGTAGGTAAAAACCAGAGAGGCTAGTGTTAAGGCACTCTGTTCTCTTAAGATTTCCGTTCCCCATTTTTCGCTGAATTGAATTTCGTTGAATAAACATATTTGATTATGTAGTATATTAATTAGGTCTTTAACATATGAAACAAACCCACTCCTAATAAAATGTTCTAAAATGTACAATTGTTACGAATAACTCCGAAACTCTTCAGATCTTAAGTAATATAAGCGGGACTACATCAGAATTACTAGCTACTTACTTAACTTCACGCTTTATCCCTAGCGGGGTAAATTTAAATGAGACCACGTGAGAACCAGCTATTATATAAAAAATACTCTATAACTTATATAAACGCCTGTCGTGGCGCAGAGGTACAAGCGTGCGACTGTAAACACGACAGGTTGTGGGTTCTATTCCCACTCCAGGAAATGTAAAAGCTTAGTATTTTCATTTCCTGGGTTTGGTAAAAAGGCAAAGCGCGGCGTTAAGGTGCGCTCAGCACGCAATGCCTCTATTTGGCTGAAAGTGGGGAACGAAGTGTCTTAACACTAGGTTCTCAAATTCCCTCTGCCTACCCTGCTATATGCGGGATACAGCGTAAAGCAATCACTTACAAGATAACATACAAAAAAAAATACTTTAACACAGTACCTTCTTCTTTGGAGACGGTTAAACTTTTTCAGGTATTCCGTATACATATTTCATGTGAGAAGTCAACATGACGTAACATTTACATCTCTTACGGGGTTAATGTCCGCTATGTATCGAATACATCTATGTAGATATATTTATAGTAATTCAATATTTTATTCATTGTATATTAAAATATGTTATTTGGGATGTCTAAGGAAAGCCTTTTATATGTAACTAGTTGATACCCGCGGTTTTGTTTGTGGGGACTATAGAATATAAACAATGAATACATACATACACAGCTTCACGCTCTATCGCAATGCCTTAATTCAGCGGAAAGTGGGGAACAAAGTGTCTTAACACTAGGTTCCCTCTGCCTACCCTGCTATATGCGGGATACAGTGTGAAGCTATGTATGTATGGATACTCTCTAGCTACTTCTTTAGCGAATACATTTTGTTTGTCCAGCGTCTAAGAATCGAACCCCTAACTACCATAGTGACCTGTTCCACTATGCCATAACATCGTCTAATACAGACCATTCATGTAAAAGTTCCTGAAGCGTAATAGGTTAACAATTACACTATCATTTCTCGCTAATAGTAAAAAAAAAGATTACCCACCAAGCAATTTCTTCAGTTTACGAACAACCTCAAACGGAAATCGAACCGATAACTACCATCATACACCACTGCGCTACAATACCGTCTGATACAGAAGATTGATTTTAAAGTGTTCGCTGAGAGGTGATAGGTTAACAAACTGAAGGACGGTCAGTGACTCGCTGTAAAGTTAGACGCGAGATTGAAAATTTAACTTTGAATTAAAGTAATTTTGCCTTTATGTGTATTATGGCGAGATTAAGCGCGGCGTTGAGTTACGCCAGTTGACACGCAGTGCTTAGAATTTGGGCAGAAAGCGGTGAACAGAGTGTCTAGACACTAGGTTTTCACCCTGCTATGTATGAAGTTGTGTATTATAGTTGTAATTAATTTTAAACGTAAGCAGGCAAAGAGAACCTAGTGTTAAGACACTCCGTTCTCTTTCAACAATTCCGTTCCCTAAAGGATTGAGGCACTTTCGGTACGAATTTTACATACTGCGTTGAGTGACGGAACACAATGCCTCTTTGGTTTTACTTGAGGTGTCTCTTGAATGTAGTTATGTATTTAAAATTACTAGTGCCTCCGTAAATGCGTTAATAACGCATTGCGTAGTGACGTATATGTCACTTTATATAAACATGGATGTCAAACCATGGTAGTGTGTGTAACATTTATTTTGTTAATTTAGTATACTTTTTATGCATTATTTTAACAAAAATGTTAGCATTTTGCACTCCTCTATATAAACTATAAGTGTGCCAAGTTTCATACTCCTCCGCGTAATTTTCCTAAAAAGGGATTCAAAGTTTTTGCTTCACGTATTTATATATAGATTATTAATTTCTCAAATTTGCTGCGTTAAGCTCCGCCACATAATAATTATATTTTGAACCGAAGAACGGAGTGTCTTAACACTATTATCTCTAGTATTAAAAAAATAAAGGTTATTACCCACCAGGCAATTTCGTTTCACGCTTGAAGTGCTCTTTCACAGTACATGTCATTGAACTTACGATGTTAGCTAGACTTTTGATAAACTTTAACTTAAAAAAGGTTGTTGAACTAGATTTTTTTTTTTAATTTTTCATATTATATTTTAGGGTCGCCTGAATGTTAAAGATAGTTGTGGATTCGATTCCCATTTGTTTTTTTAGCTTGATACTATATCCCGCATATAACAGGGTAGGCAAAGAGAACCTGAGAAGCTAGTGTTAAGACACTCCGTTCTCTTTCAAATATTCCGTTCCCCAACGGATTGAGGCATTGCATGCCGAGTTGCGGAACTCAACGCCGCGCTTTGCCTTGTAACCAGTCCCTGACCTAGGAAATGAAAATACTAAATATTTAAAATTTTCTTTTTCTCGAGTGTGAATCGAACCCACAACCTGTCGCGTTTACAGTCACACGCTTGTGCATCTGCGCCACGATAGCCCTGTAAAATATAAAAATTACCTCAACCGTTATTCAAACCCATTACCACTTAATCATAACTACGTCTCACAGACGTTAATTAATCACTTAAACCAGATTAAATTTACAATAAGAAACAATAAAAATAGGCCTACTACGAAATTGTATCAAAACAAAGGGGTCATTGTACTCTCGTATAACCGTATGACACATTAATAAATAGCACGATAGTGTGTATTGTGCTTAAAAAAAATTGTATATACATACATACATACTTCACGCTGTATCCCGCATATAGCAGGGTAGGCAGAGGGAATCTAGTGTTAAGACACTCCGTTCTCCACTTTCCGCTGAATCGAGGCATTGCGTGCTGAGTGGCGGAACTCAACGCCGCGCTTTGCCTTGTTACCAAATTCAGGAAATGAAAATTACCTTTTCCGAAGTGGGAATGGAACCCACAACCCGTCGTGTCAGTCGCACGCTTGTGCCTCTGCGCCACGACAGGCGTCAATTACTTAGTTAACAGAAAATAATTTTCAAATATATAAACGTGACGGGCATATGCCAAGATAGACAGGTCCGCTAGGTTATCGTTTTAACACTAAACGAACTAGGTCATAACTCATTACTAATTGACTAATTTAAATGTGAAAATGCTTGTATATATATATA
>JAKGSA010000962.1:43884-67344 GCA_033558755.1 Philaethria dido | reverse complement strand
AGGAAAACACCAATTTTTTGCAACATTTCGTATGTATACAGTTATAAAGATAAGAAAAGATTGGTGGAATGACCTTTATAATACATAAATAACAACACGGGTTCACAGAACTCACAGCGAGATTATAATCGGAAGTCGAAATCTTCATTTTTAGTATAAATCGACTTAATATTCGTATATATTTTTTTGTATTGTTACGTACAAGTATTTGCATTGCTTGTTACTAATTTTGTTTCAAAATTTTATATTGATAATAAATATATATTTATAATAAATAATATTTAGTATTTTCATTTCCTCGCTCTGATAACAAGGTAAAGCGCGGCGTTGAGTTCCGTCAATCAGCATACAATGCCTCAATTCGGCGGAAAGCGGGGATCGGAGTGTCTTAGCACTAGGTTCCTTCTGCCTACTCTGCTATATGCGGGATACAGCGTGAAACTATGTATGTATGCATGTCACTTAATACTCTGCAATCGAATCAAAATTTATATCTCCAAAAATCCATTTCAATATATCTGTGTATAAATATAATATTTCGAATTCACAGTAACGCCTGTCGTGGTGCAAAGACACAAGCGTGAGACTGTAAACGCGTCAGGTAGTCGGTTTGATTCCCACTCCACGCCAAGGCAAAGCGCGGCGTTATGTTCCACCACTCAACACGCAATGCCTCAATTTGGTGGAAAGTGGGGAACGGAAATTTTGAAAGAGAATGGAGTGTCTTAATACTAGGTTCTCTGGTTCCCTCTGCCTACCCAACTATATGCGGGATACAGCGAGAAGTTAAAAAAAAATAGAATTCACAGTACAAAATCTATTAGTGCGAGTAATATCGTCATATTTCAAAAACATTTTCAATCTTCAAATAAGCTAATACTATTTTCCTGACAACAGAACATCTATTTCAATGTTTAAAGGGGTAATATTTTAGAGACAGCCCGAAATGTTTTCACTGAGGCCTTTTGACTACACAGTCATTTTTCAAAGTATGTTTTCTATAAATAGTAGCTTCCCGCATAGGATTGGCAGAGTGAACCTAGTGTTAAATCACTCCGGCAGGGAGAACCTAGTGTAGGTTCTCTCTGGCTCTCCTTATAATATGATTTTTCAAATACACATATAGAAACCTAGAGGCTTGTCGTGGCGCAGAGGCATAAGCGTTACGCTAAACGCGTCAGATTGTAGGTTCGATTTCCACTCCAGGAAATTAAAATATTAAATCATGTCTAGTATTTTCATTTAATTGCTCCAGTAACAAAGCAAAGCGCGGCGTTGAGTTCCGCCATTGAGGACGCAATGCCTAAATTCGCAAAAGTGGGGAAATCCTAATAGAACGGAGTGTCTTAACACTAGGTTCTCAACTTCCCTCCTTCCATCCTTGCTATGTGCAGGATACAGCGTGAAGCAAAATAAAAAAAAACATTGTTTATATTAGTCGTGTATTTTTTGTAAATTGAATACAGCACCTGGTCTCGTTCAGTTTTTATTGCAATGTTATGACTGCAGCGTGAACGGGCAAAACTTATTTATTAACTCGACGATATTAATTTCGTTTGTTATTTAATACGAGAGAGAGAGAGAGAAAGTGGAGAGATTTTACATTAATATTTGTAACCCGAACGAACCCACTACCAATCGCGTTTACAGCCGCTGTCTTTTTATATTAGCTTTACGCTGTATCTTGCACATAGCACTGTAGACAAATGGAACCAGAAGATCTAGTGTTAAGACACTCCGTTCTCTTTTAACATTTTGGTTCCCCACTTTCCGCCAAATTGAGGCCTGTCGTGCAGAGACACAAGCGTGCGGCTGTAAACACGACAGGTTGTGGCTTCGATTCCTACTCCAGGAAATGAAAATGTTAAATAATATTTAGTAATTTCATTTCTTCGCTTTAGTAAGAATGCAAAGCGCGGCGTTGAGTTCCGCCACTCAGCACACAGTCGCTGTCCCATTGCGCCATGATGAGTAATAATAAATGTAAAGAAAAAATCATAAATTGTCAGCAGTATTGAAACAGACAGTCAGTTAACAGTCCTTAGTAAATATTTGCAACGAGCATCGAACCCAGGTACAATGAACAGATCAACAAACTTTTGTCTTAATAATATTTGTTTTGTAAATGCATTATGTGACTTTTAATGTTTATTGGATATACATACATAGCTTCACGGTGTATCCCGCATATAGCAGGGTAGGCAGAGGGAACTTAGTGTTAAGACATTCCGTTCCCACTTTCCGCCGAATTGAGGCATTACGTGCTGAGTGGCGGAGCTCAACGCTGCGCTTTTACCTTGTTACTAAACCCTGGAAACGAAAAATTCCATTTCCTGGAATGGGAATCGAACCCACAGCCTGTCGCGTTATGTATTATTCTGATGCCATAATACTAAGCTAATAAACATACTCGTACATCATTCTCACAATTTTTTATATTTATAATATTAGTAGAATTAATATATGTATATTTTTTTTTTAATGGATAACGGATGGCAAGAGAGCAAAAGGACCACCTGATGGTAAGTGGCTACCTTTGCCCATGACCATCTACAACACCAGAGATGTTGTAGATGCGTTGCCAACCTAGAGGATACAGATAGAAGGGGAGGACAATGTAGTAGTCCGCTATCGGAACTACCAGATTTTGGGGAAAGGATAGGTGGGAAAGAGGAAAGCCTGGCTTACATGCCATCGAACCGGAACACATCATAAGATATTTGGCGGTTCGTCTTTGACATGATAGTGGTCGCGAGGCAGACGGAGGACGAACCTCCTACCACCAAACAATATATATATGTAGATTAAAAACTAAAACACACAAATATTTACGTACAACAAATTAATTCAATTAACATTATTACACATTGTAAATAACCTACCAATGTGTTATTGATGATGATGATTAGTCCGACCGATTTCGGCCATGGCGACCGCTTCGGCTCCCTATTGGTTATCGGCGCTGATGCGCTCGAAGATGGCTGATGTAGCCAATCTTATAGGTGAATTGACGTGCACACAGAGCGCGCGTTAATTCCCCATTAACATAATTATAATGAATGGCAGCATGTTGTCGGGCCTTAAGCGCGTCGCGTTTTGCGTCAAGGTCAGCTTTGCGCTGCTCCTCGAACTCGCGCGTCCACCTCTTGACAAACCCGCGCCACTCATCTCGTTGTGCTGCCAATTCCTCCCAATTTGAGTCAATATTACAATGTGTTATTACATACAATGTGTAATAACACATTGTACGTACACATACAATGTGTAATAACACATTGTATGTACACACAAATTAATTGTAAAACAATTTTATTTTATAAACAAACTGACAAAACTTATCAAGCATTTTCCGTTTCGCAATGGTTTCGCCCCACTATAATTTAATATTACACGAACGGAGCGGCGGGGGCTTTGGTCGGATTGCAAGAGTGAATAATTTGACTATGGAGATTTAGTCAAATGCGGCTGTGGATGCTTTTACAGCAATTTATTTGAAACTAACGAATGATAAGAATGATATATTAGTTGAAATTAATTTTCGAAATGTGATTCTGTATGTGTATGTGTGAGTGAGATGAAACGTGGCGTTGAGTTACGCGAGTAATGTTTGATTTTGGTCATATGGTGTCTTGTCAGAAAAAAACCATTTTCTGCATATTTTTGATTGTTTAAAGTGTTCATTATACACTTAGGAAATTAATAACATTTTTAGAAAAGGTATAAAAATTTTGAATTCATTGAGACTCGAACCCGCGCCTCTTGAAAACCGTTCGGCGGTTAGCTGTGAGCGGTCAGAGCACTTGTACCATTTCGAAGAGCTGCAAGTTCGAGTCCCGATGCGTTCAAAATTTTCATCCATTTTCTAAAAATGTTTTTGTTTCTGCCTTGCTATATGATACAAAGCCAGAAGTTAAGAAAAAATCTTTTGTCACAGAAGAGATTTTTTTTGATTGTCATTTTTTTCGCATACCTCTTTCGCCTGTGACATTAACATTTTAAGATGATTTCCAAGAAGAATATTATTTACATGACCTTCCAATATCATCCATACTATTTCTTAAGGTCAACCAAGGTCTCATTTCTCTTACCATTCAATCTTGCATAACATCATCTAGCAAGTAATAACGTGTATTACTCAATTTGAAAACAGTATTAAAGATTACACGATGATTCAATCACAGTTGTGGTTTGGAACAGAAATATGTCCCAGTTGAAAATTAAATTATAATTTCAATAACAAGAAGTGATGAGTAATGCTATCTGTATTTTTTTACCCAGCACGGGAATCGAATTAGTTATAGATTAGTTACGTTAGATTACTAGATTGAAACTAGAACAAATCATATACGAGTATATAGCACTTATCATATATGAAAAATTAAATGTATAATAGACTAAAGTGCAATGAAAATTCGTTTTAACTTCAGTTTTTTTTTTCGCAAAGTTAGGTAATTAGAGATAACCCAGAGTTCAGATATTCCGTTTTCCAGTTTTCGCCCAAATTCATGACATTACATGTTAAGTAGCGGAACTCAACGCCGCGCTATGACTAACTGCATCGGAGAAAAGTAAACAATTCAAATATAATTATTCATGTGAGTGAGAATCGAACCCACAATAATTCGGGTTTACAAACAGGCGGCATCCACTGCGCCACAATGAAAATTCATATTGCATTGAATATGTTTTATTTATAAGGGAGAATGTCAACAATACTTTGAGCTAATATGCCTAATGTTAAACGAACTGTAAAGTACAAGCACTTCGTTGGCGTTGGACCTAAAGCCATTAACAAAAATAAGATGCAGACCGACGTGAAACATTATCATTCTGCCATCCTCGAGCGTAACATCCATTTTTATCACCGAAATACATTTTAGTATCCTTTATAGAATACACGCAAAAACTCCGCGCAAAAACAACAATGGGCCGAATCTTTACTTTTAATTTATTCTCTTCCGTTGTGGACTGGACGTCATTTCATTTTGCTTTGAAACAACACGTTTATGCTCTTATTTCTTCGCTGGGACTACAAAGATCTCTTAAACCATTTAGACTCTGCTTATTTCCGGCAGCTTATATAAGTTGATCCGTAAATTTGTTTGCCTTTCTTTAACAGTTAGTTATTTGTTTAAAGTTTCGGACTCCGGCTTGGCGGAGATAAGCGTTCGGAGTTGTCTAGTTAGCGAATTTAAGTGACTTACGGATTCTACTTAACGAAATCAAACTTTTTAAGGTGATTCGTTACAGCCAGTATCAAAGTTTTAAACTGACTGCTATATAGTACGAAATTGCGGTGGTAATAAAGGCTATGTTTATGTTCGCAATCAAATGGAGATAGCGGCCTTACATCCCGAGCTTAAGTTAGTGTCATTGTTTTGTTACAAGTCTAAGCGACATTTCACAACAGCGCTCGGCTTTAACATTCATGAATATCATTAAACCTCCCCCCGTTTTGAATATTTTGAACGGAACCAACTTTAGAGTTTTGTTTTATAGAATTTACGAGTGTAATATTCGACTACAATGGCCAAATCTCTCGACAAAGTTAAAAGAACGTTCGGCAATAAGCTTCTATTTGAGAAAGTCCCCAATGGTTTCTTTAAACAGAGGCAAATCGTAACCGACATGCAAAGCGTCGCTTTTTAAAAGGAAGGAATAGAATAGTAAGTAAACAAGGAAGTAGCTCGAAGCGTTCTTCAAGTACAATGAAACAAGTTTGGTATATATATTATTAAGTTGTGCCTGCAGCCGGCACAGTATTAAACGTATTGGAGTTTTTAAAGTCTCTGCCGATACGAGCAAGTTGGTAGACCGCGAAACAGCCCGACTTGAAACGGTTGGCAGGGGACGGCGATTTGAAATAAAATGCAGGCAACAGTTTGTTGTGTCAAGTGTGCTTGTCTATCTGAAAGTAATTATATTGAGTGAATAAATGGTTTTCGATTTGTGTGTTTTTATTATTGTAAGCGGTTTAGAAGTAAAGAATTTAGTTTTTTAACGTTAGAGCTTTTTGTGTATATTTGTTTTTAAATTTGCATAATTACATAAATACACGCCTAAATAAATTAACGCCTGTCGTGGCGCAGAGACACAAGCGTGCGACTGTAAACTCGACAGGTTGTGAGTTCGATTCCCACTCCAGGAAACGAAATTTCATTTCCTGGGTTTGGTAACAAGGCAAAGCGCAGCGTTGAGTTCCGCCACCCAGCACGCAATGCCTCAATTCAGCGGAAAGTGGGAAACGGAGTGACTTAACACTAGGTTCCCTCTGCCTACCCTGCTATATGCGGGATACAGCGTGAAGCTATGTATATATGTATGTAAATAAATACACAAAAAAGGATATGTAATTTTCATTTCACTATGAAGTCATATAAATATAAAACCGATGACGACAATTCCGATCAAATATTTGTCCGCACATCCAATATGTCAGAATTCCGAAGTCGCTCAACACTCCGTGTCTAACCTCACAGGGTAACATGCTCCATGCTAGAAACTTTCACGCCCAGAAAACTGGAGCATATTTCAAGTGTTCAAACAGTTAGGTCCTTAAAACAAATTGGCATTTCAACGATATTTGCCAAATTCCACAAACCCTCGGGACAATTTTGACAAATAGTTGTTGGACTAATAAATTTTCATTGAAACCCCCGATAAGTTTGCAACCAAGCTCAGAAATGGGACATTCGAGAGAGTCAATTTTAACTTAATAATGAGTTGAATTAGTCTTGACTTAAGTATGATTATGACTTCTTAAGATGTTTCTTGGAGTTGTTGCTGCTTGAGATTTCAATTTATCGTTGATTTGACTTCAGTCGGTGCGTGGTTCCGTTCGCTTAGAAAGTTTGACTTACGCAAGATAATCTCGTTTGACATTTAGACTGTTACTAAAATTGTTTCATTTTCACAAATGTTGAATTTCATTTGCCCTCGTGTAATAATTGAATGGCTTAGTTCATAGAAAACTGATGAAATGTATGCCTTGGTACATATGAGTATATTAGATATAAAAAGTATTAGTAGTATTTTCATTTCTTGGGTTTGGTAACAAGGCAAAGTGCGGCGTTGAGTTCCGCCACTCAATACGCAATGCCTCAATTTGGCGGAAAGTGGGGAACGGAATTGTTGACAGAGAATGGAGTGTCTTAACACTAGGTTCTCTGGTTCCCTCTGCCTACCCCGCTATATGCGGGATACAGCGTGAAGATATAAAAAGTATATCTAACATACTCTAAAATTCTTATAATAAAATATATTGAATAATAACTTAATGTCAGTCAAGACTCAAGAGCACTTAACAGACGTTCGTTTGCAAAAATGATCGCAAAAATTGATAACAATATATTTTTACTATTCAAGTAAATCCTTCAACAAGTGTTAAATCTAAAGTATGCTATGTTTCTGTACAATAAGTTCAAGGATTTGAAATTTTTGCATAATTAGCTCATACACGTTGCGTGTAGATTGTATCATGTTTATTTCTTTTGTTAGGAACAAAACACACTAAAATACTTGGTGTAATATGAAAAAAATGATTTCTGTATACCAAATACTAGTACTTTTTGATTTATTTTCATAATTACTTGAAAAATGTCATACAGTTTGTTAATTACTTAAGTAGCTATAGTTAAGTAGTTAGTTAATTAATTAAGTAGAGTAAATTATTGTGAAAATAATCACAAATTTATATATTTTGTGATTAATATCGTTAATTATTATTTTTTTTTTAATTTCCAATAGTTGCAAGCGTATAAAGGCTTTAGTGCATAAAAAACACAGTATGCAAGAAGCGTGCTCCCTTATGTAAATTGACCAAGGTTTTTTTTTGCCACCATTATCGCGGTTAGAACACGATTTTATAATTAAGAGTATGAAATCTAGTAATTATTTATTGTATCTTAGTGTTTTTTTTTAATTTAAAATGAATGTAAGTTGAGGTCATCGTGGTGGAATGTAGCTTCACGCTGTGTCCCGCATATAGTAGGGTAGCCAGAGGGAACCTAGTGTTGAGACACTCCGTTCCCCACTTTCCGCCGAATTAAAGCATTGCGTGGTGAGTGGCGGAACTCAACGCCGCGCTTTGCCTTGTTACCAAACCCAGGAAATGAAAATACTAAACTACTTCATTACCTGAAGTGGGAATCGAACACACAACCACAGTTTACAATTGCACGTTTGTGTTTCTGCATCACGACAGACGTATTGATGTATGATATATATTGGTTATGCATTCGATTCCCAATCGATACAAATATATATATATATATATATATATATATATATATATATATATATATACATCGAGAATAGTGACTTAACACTAGGTTCTCTCTAACAACCCTACTATGAGGGATAAACCGTAAAAAAGAAAATGAATATAACTTTTTATGTTTTATTTTAATGGAATACAGAATCCTTTTTAGTTTTTAAATTAAATTCTAACTTCGCAAAGACCTCATTTCTTAACATAAATGTATATTTTTTATAATTACTTCAGTCTAAAACAAATTAAATATAAAAATGACTGGTTTCAATAACAGAAGTTATTTAGTAAGTTATTACTATAAGTAAAGTGGCGGAAAGTGGGGAACGGAATTGTTGAAAGGGAATGGAGTGTCTTAACACTAGGTTCTCTGGTTCCCTCTGCCTACCCTGCTATATGCGGAATACAGCGTGACATAGTGTCCAGACACTCTGTTCTCTCCGCCTGAATTCAAGATATTATGTGTTAAATAGCGTAACTTAACGCCGCAATATATCATACCAGCGGTATTATAATTCTTTTATACATAAAACCCGTTATTTTAAAATATCCTATATCATTTTATAAATAACAGTCATTCAAAAGTTTTGTATTAAGGCCCTGCCTGACGTGAAGTAGTCGCTTGCAGAATAACGCTGTGCAAAAACTTTTCGATCGCGACATCGGGAAGGTAAATTTACGAGTTTGTATACCCTTGAGGATGAGCTCAGTTGGAAGGGGAATATATTTTTCTATGAATATCGACTGTGGAATCATATTAAATTATGTTATGATATTCGACTGGATACAATAGTGTACTCGTATTCGTTCTAAGAATTGAAGTTATGTCTAAATTTAGGTATGGTGGGTAATGGTCCTCAATTTTCAGTTCAAATGTTATGGAAATATGTATATAGTAATGTATATAGTAATGTAATCTATATATATATATATATATATATATATATATATATATATATAGATTACATCAATCGTTATGTTTACTCGGACTAAAACCAACTCAAGGTATATGATGTGGAAAATTTCAAATTTCCATATGATAATATAACCATTTATTACGCATGTAGAGCTTTAAAGTGTTTCGAAGTGAGTATAAGTTTGATAACTTTGAATCAACTCGTCTTGAAAATATATTTTTCTATGGGAAACTGTTATTAGTGTTACTTTAGTTAGATGCGCTGAGTTTTTAAAGTATTTAAATAATGTTCTATGATTTGAATGCAGTGAAACTTTTATTTAATGGTGCGGCGTTGAGTTCCGCCACTCAACATATAATGTCTGGAATTCTTATGGAAGTGGACAACGGAGTGTCTTGATACTAGGTCTTTGACTGACCTTCTTTACGAGGTAAAGCGTGAAAAAATGATTGAATACTCGTACAGTAATAAAGTTTCGTTTCAACGCTCTGGTAATCGCGGCGTTGAATTCCGCCAATAAGTATAAAATGGCAGTGTCTAAACACTATCTCAAAGTCCTGTTGTGTTTCTTGCGCTGGTTATTCTCAGACCTGGGGTATTCAATTTAGTGGCCTGGTGGTAAATTATTTGACATTCAAAATATGGAGCTTGTAACTTCTTATTTTGAATAAAATTATTTGACTTTGACTTTGACTAAAGTTTGTCTATCTGCAAAACTAAATGATATTAACTTAGGTATATTCATATTTATGTAAAAATATGAATATACCTAAGTTACATATACATAGAAATAAATAATAATTTACGATTACATATAAAACGAACTCGACGCAAGGTGGACGGTCCCATAAAGTGCAGACGGTTTACTATCTGTCTCATGAACTTAGCAAGTCGATTTCATTACATGACTTTCTATTCGAAATGATTATTAACCCCCTGAGTGGAAATCGAACCAAGAACCACCCTCATTACAGTCATGACCTCTATCTACGAGTATTATTTATTTATAGAAATAA
Organism: Philaethria dido; assembly: GCA_033558755.1. NCBI lineage: Eukaryota > Metazoa > Arthropoda > Insecta > Lepidoptera > Nymphalidae > Philaethria > Philaethria dido. Next base: position 57,142 of record JAKGSA010000962.1, on the reverse strand, counting down.
TAAAATTTATATAACGTTTGCGTTATTGAGAGACTGATAGAAAACGTACGGGAAACTACTGGCCATGGAAACCTTGAAGTGTATAGGGGAGCACTAAGAGAGGATATCTCGAAATTCATTCGAAAACATAGAAAAATGAAACTTCAGGTTTCAAATAAAATACCATAATTATTACGAATAACTCAAAAACTCATCAGATTTTAACTAAATTGAACTGAGACTTATGAAGCAAATTGTTTTAAAGCGCGTCGTTGAGTTTCGCCTCATCAAGCAATGCCTCAATCCGGCGGAAAGTGGTTAACAGAGTGTCTTAACACTAGGTTCCCAGGTTTCCTCTGCCCACCCTGCTATATGCGGGATATAGCGTGAAGCTATAATAATAAAGATTCACCAAGTAAATACACAACCTCTTTATTCAAAGTCGGTTAAAAATGCAAACAGCCAGACAGTTGTATGTTCAGTTTTAAACTTTACGTATCGACATACGTAGGTATCACAATTTGCATTGTCATTATTGTACTTGCTAGATAGAAATGCTGAGCGAGTTGAAACTTTATATTAGAACTTTGATATATCTTGTGGAAGTGTTAGCTTTTGTTATTTGATATTTTATATTATGTATTATATTTGTGAATGGTTCAAAAATGGTTTGGGATTATGAGTGTGGGTTCTAAGTTAAGGGTTTTGGGGTTCAAACCTTAAACCAGCTTAGTAGAGTTTGAATTGTTTCGAATGTAAATCTGTTAACTATATATTAATGTAATTATTAGGAAAGAATTAAAATATTTTAAAGGAATTAATACGTACATATAATTTATAGAACATAAGGTTTATATGGAGATAGCTGTGTTTTTTGAGGTCATGGATTTGACAGTTTTACTCAATAAGCGTTTTTAAAATGAAAAACTTCAAGTAAAAAGTAAAATTATTACGAATAACTCAAAAACTACTCAAATCATAACAAATTTTAATAGGACCACATCAGAAGCACTAGCTATCATATAAAAAAAGGATCATGAAAATTGATTCACTTAACGAAACTTCCTTTTCTCGAAATCGGTTAAAACCTAATTTCAATCTTTTAAATACAAATAAAACATCAAATTCTAATTCAGTAAATACAAAAAGTTATCTACAGTCGCACTACGTGATGTGTATTAATGTGGCAAGCACGTTCTATGCCTACGCTCGAACTGTCTCTCAGAGTTAAATGGTGTTGAATTTGGTTAATATGCTAAAGCGATTTATGTATTTGTAGAAAAAATAAAAGAAAAAAGGTGATCTTTTTTTATAACGCATGTCGTGGCGCAGAGGCACAAGCGAGCGACAGGTTGTGGGTTCGATTCACTCCAGGAAATGGAATTTTTCATTTCCTGGGTTTAGTAACAAGGCAAAACGAGGCGAAAAATTATATCCTTATTTTTTTAGCAAGTAAGTCAACGGAACTTTTTTGAGTCATTACCTTTCAGACTTACAATTACTAATTAGTGACAATGATACCTTTGAAATAGACTGGAGCGAGCATTTCATTCCCAAGGTGTGTTATCATTTATAAATTAACAACGTTTAACACACTTAGATAGCTAATTAAACCAAAATATTCATTATTTATATATAGTTTTGTATCAATAAATACAATAATGTTAGTATTGTCATAACAGGAAGCTAACGAGTTTCTGCTCATGAGCTTCCTTTTATGTATCTAGGTAGATTTACTAAAAAGCAAATATCTAGAGTTGCTCATATATGAAAATAATATATTTATCCTACTTCCCGCTAACATTATAAATGCAAAATTTTGTGAAGATGGATGGATATATGTTGGTCTTTCACGCAATAACTACTGAACGGATTGAGATGAAACTTTACGGTAATATAGTTTATATAACAGAATAACATATAGGGTGCAATTTATATAGAGTTTGTGCAATTTGGTAATAATACAACGATAAGTACTGTAATTAGTGATGTATCACTTCGCTGTCAAATATCCAAAAAAAAAAAAAAAATTATGCCACATAGCAGGGACAGAAAGAAACTAGTGTCTAACACTCCGTTCACCGCTTTTGGCGGAACTTAACGCTGCACATTATCAATTATACAATTACGCTTTAACACTAAATTTTCTATCATCTGCATACAAATTTGAATTTTATCCTGACTTACCTTAACAATAAAATAGCCATATTGTGAATTTCCTTGATAGTTAGCAATTGTTTTGTCATAAATTTTTCCATATTTAGCCGTTGTACTTCGGAAAACGATCAGACCTTAATTAATTGCATTATTTATTGCGCTTTGTGGTTAGACGCATTTGAGTCTAGATAAGGGAGCTTTAATTGTCAGCTTGTTTAATGCATTGTATAGGAAAATGGCTAATATGAAGTTACTGTTATCTTAGAGATTATTGTAATGAGATTCGAATTTAAATTGTGTGGAAAAGGTGTTTCCTAGTTAGTGCCAGACATGGATAGGTAAGTAGAGAATGATATCAAAGTCATTTAAATTCTCTATATGTGATTTGAATTCAAAACACAAATGGAACATCAATACACTAGATTATCTAGATGTAAATAATTTTATGATTAAAATAATAAGAACCGTTTGTGTGCAACACACACACACGACATATGTCAAAATTAATGTATGAGAGAAGGAAATGAATATGGAGTATCAGGAACGTCACGAACCATCCCAAAAAGAAACAAAGACTTTTTTTTTTTTTAATTTATTATCCAATTATTTTTACATTATATATTATTACAATCATAATCTCTTGCCAAACTCGTGAGTTTATAGGCAAGAAGGCATAAAATTCTGTGTTCTATTTCATTGGCTTAACACTAGATTACGGGTATCGTAACCCGTCAAATTGACGGATTATCGTAAAAATAGGTATACAATATATAGAAATACGAAAATATAAGTGTTTCGGAGGAAAGGAATGGAAATATATATTCGGTGCATTATATCATTAAAAACCAATATATAATATCTTAAGAATAACATTTATATGTCCGGAATTTTAAGGCACGAAATCGAAAACCCGTCAAATTGACGGGTTCCGTAAATCTAGTGTTAACTAAGTATACATTAATGACGTCGTTCATTTATCGTGACGCGTTTTCGTTACATTGATATCTATAGAAGTTGCCTTTCATAAAGTTCATAAGTTTACCAGTTCTGTGTACACAAACTATGACAACCTTCAAGTCTTGACCGCCCGACTCGAATACATTATAATACAGGAAATCATGAACCGCTAGTATAGTGTAGTATACTAGTATAGAATAGAATAGTTGTAATTTATCATCTAAAATCATAAATTTATGTGTAACGATATTTTGCATCCGCTCTCGTAGAGAATTTTGGTCATCAAATGATAAATGTTTGTATATTTCTTAATGTTCTGGTTAAACTGGATTGTCTGGCTTAATTTTGCAATTCAGTCTAGATTTAGTGTTTAAAATGTAGTTTTTACCATTAAAGTGCAGGTTCAGTTCCCGTTTTTTTTTAGTGTTTAAAATGTAGTTTTTACCATTAAAGTGCAGGTTCAGTTCCCGTGTAATGTAAACAGGTTGTAAATTATAAATTCTATTTCAATTATGGTTAAGTTTCGTTGTTTAAAATGTAGTTTTTACCATTAAAGTGCAGGTTCAGTTCCCGTGTAATGTAAAGGCTGTAAATGATCAATTCTGTTTCAATTATGGTTGAGTTTCTTCCTATATAACTAGGCGTGAATATTAATTTTTTAAATTTTGAACTGCTTTATTCATAGGAAAAAAGTATATTACAGAATTTACCTGAATATCGCATAACTTGTTACTAAGTGAACCAATAATGATGATTTTTTTTTTATATTATAGCTAGTAATTCTGATGTTGTCCCATTTAAATATATTTAAAATCAAACGAATAGTTTTTGAGTTATTCGTAACAATTTCAATTTTTAGTGCATTTTAGTTTTTTTTTTTTTTTTTTATTTTAGCTTCACGTATCTGTATCCCGCATATAGCGGGGTGGGCAGAGGGAACCAAAGAACCTAGTGTTAAGACACTCCATTCTCTTCAACAATTCCGTTCCCCACTTTCCGCCGAATTGAGGCATTGCGTGTTGAATGGCGGAACTCAACGCCGCGCTTTGCCTTGTTACCAAACCCAAGAAATGAAAATACTTAATTTTACTTTTCCTGGAGTGGGAATCGAACCCACAACCTGTCGCGTTTACAGTCGCACGCTTGTGCCTCTGCGCCACGACAGGCGTGCATTTTAGTAGGGTTTCTTTTTTGGTACTGCTTTAAACATTGATATTACCCGGTACAAACATATTATAGTCATAATATAATAATACATACATCTTATAACTCATCTAGATGATATAATTTGGAATAAAAACAAAAAATGACTCTACAATGTCATTAAAAGACCGTTCCTTATTTTTTGCGTGATTTGAATAAATGTAGTCAAGTTGTGAGTTTATGCACAAAAAGCATGGAAAATTAAATTATTATGAAACGTAACAGATCTTGTATGGATAGTATAGTTATTTTTAGGTTATCTCGTGTGTAATGCATAGCTTTTTACTGGGTGAACAAATTTTGATGATTCTTGTTTTATATGATAGCTGGCGTTTCTGTTGTGGGTCCCATTTAGTTAAAATTGCAATAATTTGAGTAGTTTTTGAGTTATTCGTAATATTTTTTTATAAGACGGTTGTCGGTGTCTTTCAAGTCAGTTTTCTTTTTATTCTCTATTAAATGTTATTTAAGTCATCATGAATTACTTTAGTAGATAGTAGATTTAACACATATCAAAAATACAGTTGAAGTAACAACTTCTTTTTTTGGAAGACTCGAACCCATGGCTCTTGGAAACTGTCTATGCTCTCTGACCGCTAAGCCATACGTTTTCATCCCGCTATAACAGAACTTATACGATTGTTACAACTTCAACAATTCCGTTCCGCACTTTCCGCCGAATCGAGGCATTGCGTGCTGAGTGGCGGAACTCAACGCGCTTTGCCTTGTTACCAAACCAGGAAATGAAAGAATTCATTTCCTGGAGTGGGAATCGAACCCACAACCTGTCGCGTTTACAGTCGCACGCTTAAGCCTCTGCGCCACGACGGGCGCTGAAGTTAGTTATTAACAGAATTTCAATACAAATTACAATCAATAAGAATTACAATTGCTTAACGTAACTTAGACTTAAAATTTACACAGTTAACAAGATTCTAGAGCACATATTGATGTTAAAGTTAACTTTGTTTTATATGGAACTTGTTTTAATTAATTCCTTAACATTGTTTAAATTTTTAAGATGGCCAACGTTTGTTTTTCGGTGTTTCGCAAAACTTTTGAATTGAACTTCTAAGGTTTTGCAATTTAAAGGTTAAATTTTAACTGTTTTGTGAAACTTGCGGTCGGAGTTTTCTGTAAGAAAAGTTAAAAATATAACTTTTCTTTGGATGTTCATGTGTTTTTGTTACTTTTATTTCAAAAAGTGGGTAGGTAGAAACCTTACATTGCCTATGAAACAGAAAATTGCCATCGTGGTGTAGTGGTAGCTAGCTAAAAGTGATTGGTTGTGGGTTCGATACCCACTCGTTGATATTTTTTTTTATAGCTTCACGCTGTATTTTGCATATAGCAGGTTAGGCAGAGGGAATCCAAAAACCTAGGGTTAGGACAGCCCGTTCCCGTTTCGTCGATATTTTAATTATCAGTAATGTTTTTGAAATGTTAATTCATACATTTAGGTATAGGAAAATATTTTCAAAACATGCATAAAAATATAAACGTAGCGGGAATCGAACCTGTACCTCTTGGTGAACGTTTAGAGTTCAGCGGTCAGAGTACTTGAAACGGTTCCCAAGAGGAAATGGTAATATTAAATTATTTTCATTCCTCCACTTTGATAAGACAAAGCGCGAGGTTCTACTATTTAACACGCAATATGTCGAATTTGGGCAAAAAGCGAATGGAGTGTATTAACACTAGGTTCACTGTGACTACCTTTTTTTTAATGTGAGACAATCCGTTACGGATACCTGTCCGCGGGAACTCGTTCGGGTTATCTGGGACTCCCCTCCCTGTAACGAGGCCGACCCACTAAAACCTCACGGTGGTTCTCCTCTACCGCCACTGGCCAAGGCACACGGGAACTGCTCCAATCATCCGTAGAAACCCTGACAGAGTGTCAGGGTTACTACCCTGCTATTCTCGATAATCCGTGAAGCTATTTTTTCCCTAATTCTAACCTAGAACCATCATGAACAATCACTATGCTTTGTATTAGATTAAGTAAAACACCTATATTAAGTCTATCTTTAACATGCAAGGGAAAGGCAACAGATCTAGTTAGCATTAAAGTTTCACCTCCAACTAAGTGGTTAATAATAATCGATAATTGTGATGCCGTTCTGAACTAGTTTCTATCTTGACCTAACAGTGCTTGATTAAGTGTGCATTTTGTTTATAATATCATATACGAGTATTATTTATGGATAGGTTTATAATTGTTTTGTAATCTCTTTTTGTTTACACATTGACTGACAGACAACGTACAGCCAATAGCCTGTACGTAGAAACATTAAATTTGGCATGTCGGCTCCTTGAGAAGTGCAGAGCATTAAGGGAGAATTCTTCGAAATTCCGACGGGAATCGGCGATAACAATAATATTTTACCTTTTATAGTTCAGATTCAGGCAAACGTAGATCAAAACATTGATTTTAAAAATCAAATATATTAAAAATCATTCTGTTCTCTAAGTTTTGATTATCAAGAGACATATTGCAATATCATATATACATACATAGCTTCACGCCGTATCCCGCATATAGCAGGCTAGGCAGAGGGTACCTAGTGTTACGACACTCCGTTCTCCACTTTCAGCTGAATTGAGGTGTTACGTGCTGAGTGGCGGAACTCAACGCCGCGCTTCGATATTCTTATTGCAATATCAATCATATTTTATTCTCTCTTGAGCACAAATCGAAAACACAACCAATAAGTACGAAATAGTATTAAACAAAAACTTCCCATCTTAATACTATGACCTCCACATCCTCCATTTTGATTAAGTCTAGATTTAGTCAATGAACGCATTCAAATGTTCAAGTATCACACCCAATCAATCACTATCAGTAGTGACATGTTTAAATACGAATAATTCGCTTCCTACATGATTTAAAAAGTCTATACTAGATCAAGATAAGCTTAATTTAGCTAATGCCTAATTTGAATATATAATACACGACCCAATGTTTCAAAGTCAGGCGGAAAGTGGTGAATGGAGTGTCTTGACACTAGGCTGTCTCTAACAATTCTACTGTGCAATATATTATAATTCACGTTAAATACGTTGCATGGACTGGTTATTGCAAATATTAAATATGGCATGGTGGGTGATGATCTAAATTTAAATCCAAATTCAAAGAACGATTACAAGAAATGCGTGCACAACTCAAATCTCACTCACAATCCAATGCTAAAACATAAAAACTAGAAGAGATCAAGGAAAAATGTGAAAACGCAATAATTCATTTACGTGTGACCCAGAAATTATATATAATAAGCAATATAGGGTAATTGTCTTAGAAAAAAAAATCGAATTTTGAGACCTTCATTCTACCTTCACGATGTTACATTACAAACAAGCCATTATTGTGGCTTGGAGAACAAAAAATCACGAGTGATTACTTAGGACGTGATTATACCGGTACGGATAGCAAAAAATAACAGATGTTTGGATAGCTGGAATAAATGTAGCTAGTATAGTTAGAAAGGATGCGGGAGATAGAAAAAAATAGTTTGTAGAAGATGTAGTGTACAAGTGAATAAAGTTATTATAAATGTATAGAGGCACAAGCATGTGACAGGTTGTGGGTTCGATTCCCACTCCAGGAAATGGATTTTTTTATTTCCTGAGTTTGGTAACAAGGTTTCAAGGTTTAACAAGTTTCCTGAGTTCCGCCACTCAGCACGCAATGACTCAATTCGGTGGAAAGTGGGGAACGGAGTGTCTTAACACTAGGTTCCCTCTGCCTACCCTGCTATATGCGGGATACAGCGTGAAGCTAAGTAGGTGTAGGTAGGTAGTGTACTAGGTAAGATTTAATTTTAGATTTGTAGTACCACTTGTACCTTATTAAATATATAGAGATAAAATTCCCTCCCATATATGCTTAACCACTCTTCACTACATTTACCGATGATAACAACAATGCAAGCTTACCTTAGATAAAAACAAAATATTTCAAATTTTTATTCCAACAGTTAAAATTCAAATTTCATATTCATTCTTGCTTGCTTAAAAAAATCTATTCTTTCAAATTAGAACATAGTATGGTAGTTTCCGAACAAATAGAACTGAATAAAACACACTCGAAACCAGATTATGTTATTCCTTTTAATAAAATTGGAAATATGGAAACATTGATTTCCTCAATCCTTACTAATATTATAAATGCGAAAGTAAATGTCTGTCTGTTACGCTTTCACGCCTAAGCCACTGAACCGATTTTGATGAAATACGGTATGAAGTTGGGAAAGGACAAAGGATACTTTTTATCGCGAAAATTTTTTAACAAATAATCTAGACCTTGAGAAAGACTATAGGGTACTCCTTACCATGTCACGCAATATAACCGAATTCCACGCGGACTAAGCAGCGGGCGGTAAGTACCTTATATGAAGAAAATCATACCACAAACCCAATTAACTAAAAATTTCGTTGCCACCAAATAAAATATTACATATAATAATAATAAAAAAAAAAACAGAAACATTAATTTAATTTAATAGACACTTATTTGCTGACCTTAGAAGTTAAAATAGTCAAATTTTGAGCAAGATAAATTTATATTTCGTTGTTAGAGTGCGCCCGCGGCGTTGTCTCGACCTTGCGATGTAACGATTGTACCAAACTAGTGTATAGTTCCTATGGTTATTAACTTAATCGTTTCTGTAATAAGAGCTTATACTTTGTCTAATGTAAATTACTTTTCATTGAATCGAGTAACGTTATTAGAAGGGCTCCCATGTTTCAAAAGCATCGGAGTAATGAACGAAATAAGCTTATGTTCTATTTGTTGCAAGGTTTTCGCTTCAGGCTAGAATGTGTCACTGGGGTTTATTTTTGGTCCGTTATTATCGCTTCTTTTTATAGTAGCTTACTTGTATGTTATGAAAGACTAGATAATTAGTTACCTGGTCGGATTTGTATAATCCAGGTAACTGATTTTGTTGTGTGATGCCTCTTGTATTGAAAAGCATGCCAGGCATTCATTTTTTGTATTTTTACATTATATAAGATTCCAGGAATACAGAAATTTCTTTGAAAATTGTAAACTTTGTATACGTTTTGTTAAACTCGGCCCAAAATAATTTATTTGTTCTTAATAGCTTCACGTTTTTTTCCGCATAGAAGAGTAGGCAGAGAGAACTTAATGTTAAAACACTCCTTCCTCTGATTTCGGCGAGTGACGAAACTCAATACTCCGTTTTTGTCTTTATTATTATTTTATTAGTTTTTTTTTTAACTTCACGCTGTATCCCGCATATAGCAGGATAGGCAGAGGGAACCAGAGAATCTAGTGTTAATACACTCCATTCTCTTTCAACAATTCCGTTCCCCACTTTCCGCTGAATTGAAGCAATGCGTGTTAAGTGGCGGAACTCAGCGCCACGCTTTGCCTTGTTACCAAACCCAAGAAATGAAAATACTAAATTTTACATTACCTGGAGTGGGGATCGAACCCACAACCTTTCGCGTTCACAGTCGTACGTTTGTGTCTCTGCGACTCTGCTGTTGTCTTTATTACTAATAACAATTTCAATTTAAATATTACAAGACAATCATAACATTGTCTTTGGTATAGATCTGATGGTTAATACTATTACGTAGCTTTATCCGAGTTAATGAACTGACAGGTTTATTACAGTTCATTTGGTAAGGCTGGAGGCGATAAACACGAATGGTCTCGAATTCAATACCCAGTGTCTGACGTCCTGTTGACGTATCGACTTGAGTATAGATTTGTGGTGTATAATGTATTGTGTAGTTTGGCGTGTGTTAGACATGCATAATATTCGCTATTAGCACATTGGTGATGGATATTCTGTTTGTTGATTATAAATGTTCTGAGTTTAGTCTAGGGACAAGTATAGGGAAGGTGTTTGCTAAGTTATAAATAGATAAAGAAGTTAGATTTATATATAAAACAGTTAACCCCTGTCGTGGCGCAGAGGCACAAGTATGCGACTGTAAACGTGACAGGTTGTGGGTTCGATTCCCACTTCTGGAAATGTTAATATTTTCATTTTCGTTGAGTCCCGCCACTCAGCACGCTATGCCTCAATTCGGCGGTAAGTGGGGAACGGAGTGTCTCAACATTAGGTTCCCTCTGCCTACCCTGCTATATGCAGGATACAGCGAGAAGCCAAATATAAAATAAATTTAAAATTTCTATCAAAATAACCAAACATTTTGAACACAACTCCGCAGTATCTACAATCTCTAATAATTCTATTCACAGTCAACTAAACATAGGTATGTCTAGATATAGTACAGCAAAATATCAACCCAACTTCCCGACACGTGTCAACAGTCACGATGAACTCGGGCGTTTTCTAAAGATACGTCAATTCGACCCCTTTTCGCTATAATCGTGTATTCATGCGCGCATGCTTTGAGTCTCAACTAGCAACTATACCTACATAGGGATATGCAAGCAGATTATCTTGCCACGTTTTTCATAATAGAAATATTATTTTATATTATTTACCAGAAACTATAAAATATTCTTTAGGAAAAGGGTATAACGCTTGTCGTGGCGCAGAGGCACAAGCGTGCGACTGTAAACGCGACAGGTTGTGGGTTCGATTCCCACTCCAGGAAATGTAAAATTTCGTATTTTCATTTCTTGGGTTTGGTAACAAGGCAAAGCGCGGCGTTGAGTTCCGCCACTCAACACGCAATGCCTCAATTCGGCGGAAAGTGGGGAACGGAATTTACTCTGCTATATGCGTGTAGTACAAAAAAAAAATTAAATAAAAAAAAGGGTATATGTATTGCATTGTTATTTATTTAGTTCATTATGGTTTGGTTTATATGTTCCGTTTGTGATGGTATTAGATTCAAATCTCATTTTAGGGAAAATTCAAGTACATGTAACGTAGATATTTCCTCTTTGCTTGTATGCATGGAGTTAAGTTGCCAGTCCCAACATGCGATGTTTAGTGCTGATTGGCATATCATTATCAACCATATTATATTTTAATAACATCATGTTTTACTTTTAAAATGATAGATAGCTAATTATTTATTTATATTTAGCTTCACGCTGTATCCCGCATATAGCAGGCTAGGCAGAGGAAACCAGAGAACCTAGTGTTACGACACTCAGTTCTGTTTCAACAATTCCGTTTCCAATTTTCCGCTGGATTGAGGCATTGCGTGTTGAGTGGCGGAACTCAACGCCGCGCTTTACCTTACCAGACCCAGTTTGAAACAGTTATTGATTCTCACATATAATATTTCTAAAGAGATTATAAGATTATACCATCAACAAAACTAAAAGCAGTGAAAGCTGAGTATTAAGGTTAAGTTGACACAAAAGGATTGTAAATAAAACTTTAAACAAAACAAAGCCATAGAAAACAACTAGTCAAATGTTAATGTGTGTCGTACCATTTACGAGACTACCAATTTGGTGTGTCCATATATAGAATTGGATTATTATTGTTTCTTTGTACCAACAAATTTGAAATGTACATTATATTCGAGTACGCGATTTAATGCTTTATTACTATACATTACAGCAGAAAATGGCGTGTATATTTTATGTTAAACTACGTGTTACGAACGCTGTACGCTTGTGTTACTAACTCGATAATGTATGAACAATAATTTATTACAAATATACGGCGTTTGCGGTTGGGCCTTTATCGTATCCTTTTAGATTCAAATTAAAATGTTGATGACTATTGAAAAAATATTACAAAAAAACACTTAGTAGTCCGAACATAGCGATATTCTTTCCAAATTCGTAGAACGAGGTGTTCGTTAATGAATTATTTATATGTTCCGTATTGGACTCGTTCACTCTTGGTTTCATAGTAAATGGTAGCAAAAAATTAATGCTTGGTCTAAAATTAAATGTCCTTTGAGTGTAATTCACTTTTCTTTACGCAGAAGTAGGTAAGAGGTAGTTCTAGGTGAAATATTGTCAATCTAATCTCTCTAAGTTACAAATCCTAGGTAATGACATACAAAAGTTACCCTTACATCTGTATAGTAGGTACAAATTCAATCAGCATCCGTTATTGAAAATGAACCGCGCTAGAATTTCAATGTTCGCCCAAACGGCTCAAGATTTATTACCAAAACCGAGTAAAAAGTGCCTCACAACGAGAGTAGGTACGTGATGTTACATACAATGCTACAAACCTTGGCCTATATGTTTCGCTCTGTGATTCCAAAGGTGAACACTTTAAATTTTGATTAACAATTTAAAATTACACCTTGATATAAGATATCTAGAAGTCATAACTTCAGCACTATTCACGATTTTGATCAGATTACAACGCCTGTCGTGGCGCACAAGCGTGCGACTGTAAACGCGACAGATTGTGGGTTTGATTCCCACTCCAAGAAATGTTTTTTTCATTTCCTGAGTTTGGTAACAAGGTAAAGCGCGGCGTTGAGTTCCGTCACTCAGCACGCAATGCCCCAATTTGGCGGAAAGTGGGGAACGGAGTGTCTTAACATTAGGTTCCCTCTGCCTACCCTGCTATATGCAGGATACAGTATGAAGCTATGAAGCTATGTATTTAATTCCAATATTAGTTCCAAAACTTCTAAATTATGCCAAAATATGATATTTGTATATAATTTAGTAACATTTTCTAACAAATCAGCTACATCAAATAACAAAACTTGATGGATCGGAGTAATAAAAGGGAAAATTTCTTTTTCTGCCGACTCAGTCAGTTGACTTCACTCGACACGTGTTTCGCTTCCCAACAAGACATCTTCAGATCTTGACAGCTCGAATTTGCCGAAACTTTTTTCAAGTGTATGATTTTACGCCTAAGAGAATACAGGCATTGGCATTGAACATTCTTTGTGTTTTATAACTATTATATTTAAATGTTATTTTGTAATGCTATAAATCAACTAAGTTCCTAATATAAATTGTAAATATATTTATTTTTAGAATTATATTAATTTTTAATGAAATATTTGGATTTAATTA
>JAKGSA010000962.1:0-42787 GCA_033558755.1 Philaethria dido | reverse complement strand
CGCTTACAGTCGCACGCTTGTGCCTCTGCGCCACGACAGGCGTTTCAGTTCTTTTATAATGATGCGGTAACAAAATATTGATGTATTTTGATAGAAAAAAATTGAGAAACTAATTTTAGCAGCAAACTGGTTTACTTCCTTCGTCATATGCGGTCTTAGCTAAGTCAAAAGTTGTGTACTCAGCCATAAACTGGCTAAAATAGTCGAAAGCGTATTCATGACTTATAGGCAATTTATATTCGCTTCCTACTACAGCGATCTCAGCCTTTTCTAACCCTTACTTAACATATATCGCCGACAGTACCCCTAAGAGACTTTGATATTTAAATTTAAAACAATTCAACGACTTCTGGTGTTTTATTCCCATTTAAATGGCTATAGTTGAGACGTTTTACATTTTCTCTGTTTTATTTAACTACTTTAAACTGTTGCGTTTCGTTCAAAGAGGTAATTGTAGGTTGGTTTAGCAAAAAAATTACATTGTGAGCGTATTCTGAACTCACTTTATCAATTTGGTGAACGTAATATTTGAAAAATGTATGTTTAACTGTAATAATTTCTATGAAACGAAATTCTTCTCAATAAAGCGCAAAATGTCGTCTGAAAAATTCCCTTCTTTATTCTCAAACGAACCCGATCAAATTGCTTCAGTAATAAGGGTCTGCCTTAATAAAATGATCGGTGAAGCGTAAATTTGATATAATATTTTGGAGGTATTATTTATTTTGAACATTGAAGAATCGCTATAATTGTTTTTATGACGACTTGTTAGTAGCTAGTTCTATTTGTGATGGTCTTGATAAATATACTGTAAGAAGTAATCAACAATTAACAATTTTACGCTTTAAAATGCAAATATGTGGTAAATTGGCGAAACTGGTGTTTTTTTGGGAAGGTGGTGCTTTGGAGCAGATTATGAACGCGATTGGTTGTGGGTTCGATTCTTAGTTGAGGAAATATTTCAAATACTTTTATGTGCTCTGGTAGGACAAAGTGCGTCATTATATTCGGTCACTTAACACAATATATTGTCTAGTAGTTTGCTGGAAGAGATCACCTGTGGTAATAAGGCCGCTTTTACACCAAACTTGTATTTCTTCTTGTCTTTGTTTTATTATAATGTTCAATTATATTTTTGTTGGTGTAATAAAGTATTAAATAAATAATAAATATATCACAAATTCGGGCGGAAATTTAATAAACGGAAATTAAACGGAGTGTTCTAGCACTAAGCACTTCTCTCTGACTACCCTGCTATTCGAAATAGAACTGAAAAAAAGACCGCTACCAATTGTCAGGTCCTTTGGTTCCTTCAGTTCCGCCGTTTGAACCCAAGGGGTCTCCAAAAAGTTTCATTTCGACTATTGTAACTCATTATCTGGGAACACAAAAGGTATCATCTGGTCCCCACAATGCCTACCTAATCGCCATTCTCAAAACCTTTTGTTCAGTACTTAAGTACTCGGGATTGTCAACATCTTCATTAATATTTCTCATGCTTTGTGTTATGTGCTAAGAATTGAGCCCAAAATCTTTTATGTATTCATTTGGAATATTGTTACTATATATAAATGAAGTCGGGAGAATAAGATTATATTTAAATCATTTGCATTTCTCTGCTCTGGTTAGATTAAGCGCGGCGATGAGTTCCGCCTCTTAATTTACAACTTTTGACTTTACGCTGTATCCCACATATAGCAGAGTAGGCAGAGGGAACCCGAGAACCTAGTGTTAAGACACTCCGTTCTCTTACAACAATTCCGTTCACCTCTTTCCGCCAAATTGAGGTATTGCGTGTTGAGTGGCGGAACTCACCGCGCGCCCAAGAAATAAAAAATTCCATTTCCTAGAGTGAGAATCGAATCTACATCCTGTCGCGTTTACAGTCACACGCTTGTGCCTCTGCGCCACGACAGGCGTTTACTTTTATAAGGAATTTCCCAATAAAATAAATTTATGCTTTTACTCTTTTCTCTCTTATTTATTTATATGCGCTAATAAAATACGAATTTCGTAAGGTACGGTGAGAGTGGACCAGGATTTATTACAACGTAATTTCCAATACGCTGATCCTAAATCAGTGATTTCAGAGACGTTGGAGTTAAGATACATGACAGTTCAGTAATTAATTTGTCTTTCAATTTTGTGTGAAAAGATTTATTCATATGGCCCCCTTTTTTTTGTTTTTCAATTATCAATTTTGAGGTCATTTTGAGTGAATGACTGTGTATGTGGGTGCGGGTTCGATTATTATTCGGGGGAATGATTATATTTAATTTTTCTTTTTTAACTTCACGCTGTATCCCGTATATGGCAGGGGAGTCAGAGGGAACCAGAGAACCTAGTGTTAAGACACTCTATTCTCTTTCAATAATTCCGTTCCCCACTTTCCGCCGAATTGAGGCATTGCGTGTTGAGTGGCGGAACTCGACGCCGCACTTTACCTTGTTCCCAAACCCAGAAAATAAAAATACTTAATTTCCTGGCTTGTGCCTCTGCGCCACAACAGGCGTTTTCACATAGGTTAATAATTTTAGAAATAACAATAATTATAAATTATAAAAATATTTGAATGTATTTAGACACATAGAATGAGTATGCCTCAAATCTACAGAAAATAGAACGGAAATATCAAAAGAGAACGGAGTGTCTTATCATAAGTTCTCTGGTTCCCTCTGCCTACCCTGCTATGTGCGGGATACAGCGTGAAGCTATCGAACCCACTGTCTTTGCGTGTTTCAAAGGCACAATTATACAATGAAATTTGGTTTTAAAATATTATTCTCTTCTTCCCAAAAATAATTATTTTTATCATTCACGTCAGAATAGTCTGAGAACTTGAGATATTACTTTACGTGAATGTTTTTGATATAATTTACTGCCACCGATATTGCTACCGATATTTCTTTGGCATTATACGAGAACTCATAAAGCCGTCAGCCGTTTCGTGAATAAATTAATCTTATATTCATTGATATGTTATTAATTACGTTGTATCAATGTTAGGCCTGTCGTGCGACTGTAAACGCGACAGGTTGTGGGTTCGATTCCCACTCCAGGAAATGGAATTTTTCATTTCCTGGGTTTGGTAACAAGGCAAAGCGCGACGTTGAGTTCCGCCACTCAGCACGCAATGCCTCAATTCGGCGGAAAAAGGGGAACGGAGTGTCTTAGCACTAGGTTCCCTTGCCTACCTCGCTATATGCGGGATACAGCGTGAAGCTATGTATATATGTATGTACTTAATACTATACTAAGACTCATAGATCCTACTATCTCTATTTATTTCTAACATAGACTAATTTAATCGGAGTGTCTCAACTCTCTCTCTAAAAAAATATAATAAATATACCAACATATCTAATCACCAAACAATTTAGATTTAAATTCGTTTCCTAACAGGAAGTACTTATAAATCATCTTTTTAAAAAACCTTATCGTCATGACCTCAGTTGCGTTCAGCTTGCGAAAACACCGGAATTAAATACGTGCTTTAAACGCGGAAATATATATAGAATATAATGTAATTTGTTTCCCTGCGTGTTCTGTATCGTTTTTTAAACGGGCGTGGCATTTTTGTATGGGTTAGTAGAATCATGTATTAATTTTTTTTTTTTAGCTTCACGATGTATCCCGCATATAGCAGGGTAGGCAGAGAAAATCTGAGAACCCAGTGTTAAGTTCATTTCCTGGGTTTGGTAACAAGGCAAAGAGCAGCGTTGAGTTCCGCCACTCAACACGCAATGCCTCAATTTGGCGGAAAGTGGGGAACGGAATTGTTGTAAGAGAACGGAGTGTCTTAACACTAGATTCTCAGGTTCCCTCTGCCTACCCTGCTATATGTGGGATACAACGTGAAGGTAAAAAAAAACAAATGAGATTCGAACTTATGACCACCAAAACAGTCCTCCCAACTGCTGAATGACGATATTACATTTTATTGTGTCTTACAACTAAAGTAACTAAGGGTTATTTATATCAATTGTATTGTCAAAGAAAAAATCTACTTTTCTTGTATTTACTATTTTTTTAAACAACTTCCAAAAATAGAGGTACTCTATTCAATCCTATTTTCTTGATGATTCTTGTATGTGATAAACACTTCTTATGAGGACAACATGTAAAGATCTAAAAAATGGTTTTCGAGTTATTCGTAACAAAAATTAAGGGCGTTCCTCGTTTAACCTCAAACCTACATTAAATTGGCAATTATGAATTCAAAATTTAATCTTGAATCACGATTTACATAATATTCAATATAAGATATAATATTAAAAGCTTAGAAGGCAATACGAGCCATTCAAAAGATATTTGTCGTGTGCAGGAAGAGAAGTGGTTGCCCTTGTATTCGTATACAACGACTAAGGAGCACTGACGACTTCTACTGGCAAGTAGTTTGGCCATTTATAGACTTAAGTACATATTATGGCTTGTTACTTAGATAATAGATACATACATACATACATAGATTCACGCTGTATCCCGCATATAGCAGGGTAGGCAGAGGGAACCTAGTGTTAAGACACTCCGTTCCCCACTTACGCCTGCGATTGACGGAACACAACGTCGCGCTTTGCTGTGCTACTAAGCCCAGGAAATGAAAAATTCCATTTCCTGGAGTGGGAATCGAACCCACAACCTGTCGCGTTTACAGTCGCACGCCACGACAGGCATTATATATATAACAATACAATAAATTGAATGCGGCTATAAAAACTTAACAGACAGTAACTTTGAGGGCGGCAGAATTAAATTTTATCAGAAAATTCCATGTCAGTCACTCTCTGAATACATAATAAGATATTTAACAAAGTAAACTCTGCAATGAGATTTTGCAAAACGGAAAAAAACTTCGAAGCTTGAAATATGAAGCTTTAAAAGATATTTTCGTGTAAAAGATTTTAAAGAAAGTTTAAATTTTTTTTGTCACTTATAAATTATTGTGTTATTGTTTCAAAATATAAAAAAAAGGTATAATAATTAAAATTTCTAACATAAATGGAAGTTGAGTTGTACGCTATTACTACGAGTACTTCTATGTTATTTGTTTGTTTGTTTGTGCAATAAAGAATATTTGTTTGTTTGTTTGTTGACTTCAAATAAAATACGCTTTAAAAAGAATATTAATATTAACGCGTGTCGTGGCGCAGAGGCACAAGCGTGCGACTGTAAACACGACAGGTTGTGGGTTCGATTCCCACTCCAGGAAATGTTAGTATTTTATTTCCTGAGTTTGGTAACAAGGCAAAGCGCGGCGTTGAGTTCCGCCACTCAACACGCAATGCCCCAATTTGGCGGAAAGTGGGGAACGGAATTGTTGTATGAGAACAAAGTTTCTTAAGACTAGGTTCTCAGGTTCCCTCTGCCTACCCTGCTATATGCGGGATACAGCGTGAAGTTAAAAAAAAAAGAATATTAAGAATAACTCAAAAACTACTTGTCCAATCTTAATTAAATTTAAATTGGACCACATTAGAAACACTAGCTATCATATAATAAAAGTATCATCAAAATTGATCCACCCAGTTAATAATTGTGCAGTAAATCACATAAAAAAGTACAGTCGAAGGGTGAACCTCCTTTTTCGAAGTCGGAAGTCAGTTAAAAATAGAATTATATAACATTTTCCCGGTCTGGAAAGACAAAACATGGCATAGAGTTCCATCACTCAATACGCAATGTTTCTGATCGGGACAGAACTTTAAGAACGGAGTGTTTAAATACTTTTTTATAAACTAACCTAACTCATTTTAAAATTAAACTACTTTATATATATTTTTTATCTTAACGCTATATCCCACACATCGCATAGGCAGAGGGAATCTGAGAACCTAGTGTTGAGATTCTCCGTTCTCTTTGAACATATCCGTTCCCCACTTCCCACCGAATTGAGGCATCGCGTGCTGAGTGGTCCGCCACTCAACAACTTGTTACCAGAGCGAGGAAATGAAAATATTTATTTATTTATTTAATACTTTATTACACCCACATTATTTGATATAAATAGATAATAATTAGTTTACAATATTGGCGTAAAGGCGGCCTTATCACCACAGGCGATCTCTTGGCCAACCCCTACTATGAAAAAGATCAGAGTACTCAAGAATATAGGTTGGTGTACAAATGTCTTAAATGTTATACTAAATATTATTAATTTCCTGGACTGGGAATCGAACCCACATACGTACAATCGCTTGTGTTTCTGCGCCACGACAGACTATTTTATATTAGGCAGTAATAATAATTCTAGCATCGGTAACCAGTTCCATGCAAAAAAACCAACCTATGTTCAGTTCACCTTGAGATTTGTAGTGGGCGTTAACTCGATTTAGTCGCCATCTGACAAACCCTTTTTTGCCCTGAATATAAATAAGACAAGCAAAAAATATATATATTCAAGAGATTTTTTTCCATACTGTTACCGACTGTGACGCCGATTTAGCGAAAGTAATGTGGCTTAAATTGGATATTTTTAACTAATGTTTATATTTATATTGCCTGTATTGCCTGTAAGCGTGCGACAGTAAATGGGACAGGTTGTGGGTTCTATTCGAACTCCAGGAAATGGATTTTTTATATCCTGGGTTCGGTAACATGACAAAGCGCGGCGTTGAGTTCCGCCACTCAGCACGCAATGCCTCAATTCGGCGGAAAGTGGGGAACGGATTGTCTTAACACTGGGTTCCCTTTGCCTACCCTGCTATATGCGGGATACAGCGTAAAGCTATGTATGTATGTATGTATGTAAAAATTAATAAACTTGTGCAAAATTCAAAATAAATCCATTTTTTTTGTCTATATGTAATCCGCTGCTTCGTTTGCGTTTGGACTGTAAATAAATATTAAAATTAATTAGATTTTCGATAAATCCTCTCTTAGTGCTCCCCTATCCATCCCAAAGAGCCTACATGCCAAATGTCATTTTTCTATGGCCAGTAATTTCGCTTGTACGTTGTCTATCAGTCATACGATACATACGTTATTAATATATGAAGCACAAAATTTGTACCCCTTTTTACGAAAATTACGCGGACGGAGGAGCATGAAACTTGGCACACTTATAGTTTATATAGTTAAAGAGTACAAAATAATAATATCTTTTTAAAATAATGTATAAAAATATATTAAATTAACAAAATAAATGTTACACACACTACCATGGTATGACATCCATACTTATATGAATATGTTGCTAGGCAACGCGTTATTAACGCGTCAACGGGGCCACTAGTATTATACACATATATAATTAAGTGAGGAAAACACCATATTTAACATATTGAAACGTCTTCGACACTTCCTTCATGATTTGATAACGACTTCCGTCGTCCTCTAAGATCCTTGTACGCTAATTTTACAACATTCAGTTGAGGCGGAAGCACTTAATATAATCACTCGGTAACCATTATAATTACAATTAAATTTGATACACTCCTTTCTAATAATGAAGAATTTATATTAGATCAATTATTTTTTGCACTTATGTCTCACGAAGTAGGTGTTGGTAACTTTGGCTTTAAGTCAAAATAAGAAACAATGACAAGTAAATTTTAATTAATACCTCCGAGTTAAAAATCAACACATAATATAGCTTCATGCTATATCCCGCATATAACAGTGTAAGCAGAGGGAACCTAGTGCTAAGACACTCCGTTCCTCACTTTCCACCGTATTGAGGCATTGCGTGCTGAGTGGCGGAAAGTCCAAGTTGAATAATTACTATATACAGAGTTGAGTTTCGCCACTTAACATGCAACTATTTCGAATTCGGGCAGAGAGAACGGAGTGCCTTAACACTAAATTCTCTATGACTGCTTTATTATACGGAAGAAGTGTAGAAACAAATCTATTCTGGTTCAAATAGTAAAAAACATTACCATTATAAAATTTTCCTCCACCATCCAATAGTATAGATTACACTTATACATGTTTGTAATAATAGTAATAATTCCTATGATAACAATATCATTAATAGTAAGGACGCGGACTTAATGGCGCGACGTCATGAATACTAATTCAACGTACCGAGCTCTTTGCCAGAGCTCAGCATATCGGACATGCTTAAAATAATAATTGTGTCTCTTGCATTTAACTGATAACACCGATTTCCTGTTTATATCATTATTTTAAATATTGTTTTAAATTTAAATACTAATTTTGCTTTTTCTTTGTCCACAGACGAAAAAGAACAACCCAAACCACATAAAGAGGCCTATGAATGCGTTCATGGTGTGGTCACAGATTGAACGCAGAAAAATTTGCGAGCAAACACCTGACATGCACAACGCAGAGATATCCAAAAATTTAGGCCGCGTGTGGAAAACGTTGAACGATGAAGAGAGACAACCCTTCATCGACGAAGCGGAAAGGCTCAGGCAGCTACACATGCGCGAGTATCCAGACTACAAATACCGGCCACGCAAGAAGACAGCCAAGCCGGCGCAGAGGAGCGGCGCGATAACGAAACAGAAACGCAAGCAACGGGCAGACAGCAATAACAACAGAGGAGTGTCTAGACGGCGAACGCGACCAGCCCCGACGGTCCCGAGCGTCCCCGTCGAGACGCCCGCCCCGCCGCCGCTGCCGGCGTCCCCGGCGGGCGCGCCCGACTCGCCCGAGTCCGCCTGCTTCTTCGAGGACAGCACGCGGCGCGAGCAAACCGACCTGACCGACCTCTACTCCATCACCGACCTGCTGCCCTTGCCGGCGGACTGCGAGGTCGACCTAGACGCGCTCACTGACATGGAGTCCTTCGAGACGGCGTCCTCTTCTTCCGGGTCGCATTTTGAGTTCTCGTGCACGCCGGACGTGTCGGACATGCTGAGTGAGATCGGCGTGGCGGGTGACTGGGACGATCACGCGTTCTCGTCGTACCTCACGTCGTCTTAAAGCGGTGCTCGGGTCGCCACGGCCGCTGGCCGGTACCACTGATCTCATTCTCGAGCCGCCACATGGGGGCCGACGACGCGGCGACCGCTCGCCGCCCCGCCTAGAGAGTGCCTACATCCAATTGACGTGTCGACATTTGGATTCAATGTACAAAGTTATTTAATAAGATTCATGTGTGGAATTTGTTTTCCAAGTTAATTGGCCTCATGGTCGCATTCATTTTGGTTCTTTCTGTTTATTTTCGATGCGAACTATTTGGAAACGGCTCCCCGGCGCCGCCGGGCTCAAACATAGGCTGTGAGTTGGTTCTCGTTTTGTGGTATTGCTTTTTTTGAAATTTTCTTTTCTAATCAGGGTGATTTCCAAACGGCACGTCTCAGACGCATCTCAGTAAATAATCCGTCTATACTCTCCGTCGCCTGATTAGCAAGCCACGGTCCAGTCGCCGTATGCTCGCACCGCGTTGTCGCGTTCGTTTCTGTATTCATATGTACTAGTTACTACATTAATCAAACTTGGCTTCTATAGTAAGTTCTCAAATCCTACATTATTATTAATTTTACTTTTACAATTTTATTCTAAGAATGTTCGTTTAAAAATATTAAGTGAATATGATTTATACAGTCGATTAAAAATGATAAGTGCGTATCGTTTATTATTGATAGAGACATAAATAACTCTAGGTTAAAGTCGACTATGTACTTTACAATGCGCAATTTCATTTATATTTTCATGCACACATATGTAGGTGATAGTACGATTATTTTACTGTTGGAAGCTAATCGGAATGTCATTTGTGAAATTTCGGAATACGGAATTGTTGAATAAGGATTTTTGAGATGTCTAAAGTTAAGCCCTTGCCATAATCGGCCCCGCTTTTTGTAGAGACGCGTATGTACAGACATTTATGATGTTTTAATTGGTGGGTCGCGGGACTGTTCGCGAACAATTCGAAGAAGCCGTGGCAAGGGATTTGCGTAGGTGTTTCAGAGTTGATAAGTCTTGTAGTGTATGTTAGGTTGTTGTAGATAAGATTATTTCCGTTCAATGGTAACGTAAGAAGTACTTTATAATGCGAAGAAATGACGGCATCTCAGGATCGATGCAAACGGACACTAGCCTTCTTTCCTTCATTTTACATCTTCACGCTTCAACATAAAAAAAAACGTCTATAAAACATACATATCAGTAAAGAAAATGTATTAGTTCGCGGGACGGCGATGATAAATTTGTACGATGAAAACACTAGTTCGGTTTCCAACAAATGTTTTGCTGTTTTAAACTCTGTGATTTACTTTATATATTTTCTAAATTATAAGAATCTAGTGGAGACTGATATCGCATAGATTAGTTTTAGCAGCGCTAGCTTCTCTAACTTTTTTAATTTTTAGAACTGGGCATAATTTTAGTGAAGGAAAACAATACGTACATATTTTTGATAATTTGCTTCTCTGTGGAGATCGGGAGGTCTCTTCGCCATCTTCAGCGATCGCTTATAAAATTAGATATCAGTGGTTTTTTACGAATTTATAGTTGCAAAGCCGATTACACCCGATGTCCACAGGAAAGCGCGTGCAAACACAATTTGTATAAAAAATTCGCAAAAACTGTCAATTCATTGAAAATGGTGTCAGTTAAAAAGCGGGGTAATGTTTCCGAAATGAATATTACCTCAGTCATTTTAAGATATAGATATAAATCTTCTAAAATATAAAGTTTCAGATAACAAGAATAATATTTGTAGATACTCCGTGTCCCTAAAATATATTTCGTAATAAGGGATCTATTGTGCTGATAAAAAGAAAAATGCTTTACTTATATTATATTCTTATAAATATATTGTATAAAAATAAACTCGATGTATAACTTAGTGTGTGTCTATGAAATATAATTATTTTTAAAGAAATGCGTAAATATATGTTATCTATAGATAATCTTAACGTGAATCTGTAACTGTCTTGTGTGTTGTAGGCGATATGTATTATAATATATTGATAATAAAAAAAGGAAAAATAAATTTGTGCCTAAAGATTTACTTGAAAATTTTTCATAATATGTATATTTTAGTGATGCTCAATATATCTTTATAAGCGGGTAGCGGTTAGATGCTGTTGAACGTAAAACGGTATTTTTGGACGCCAGTCATGCATTTTGTGTTGATTTTCCTTCCTCTAAGGCTTCGCTTTCTTTGCTAAGTAAAAGATACCACTTTGTGTATTCATTAATATCGTCTGTACTACCTCTATATGGAAACTTAACTGAATACCATAATTGCCAAGAAAAATCTAAACTCAACAAATGATCAAATTTGAAGGTTATGATAAGATAATTTAAAAAATAAATGCTACAGAAGGGAAACCTTCAGTATCAATAACTTCAATTATACAAGGAAATAAGCACAGACGATATTATAAGTTCACTAGAGTAAGAACTAAATGCTTTGGTAATATAACCAATTTGAATTATCGTTATCACCATTCCTTTTGTATTTGTGAATATAGCAATAACAACATAGAACTCATCTCATAACAAAATAACGATTCTTTTTGTGCAAGGTTTTTGTGTTGAAATATTGAATATAATGTATTATTATTTGCGCTCTCGCTAGATAACTTTGAAAAGCAATATAGTAATTGTGACATGAACGCTCAAATTAGACTTAAATGCCATTTCTGTAGAAGTTACATATATACATAAATATACACATATTATAAAAATAATTTTAGTTTCAATCTGTTTGAGTAATGTACCTTTGTCGCTTTCTATTTCAACGATGAGATAGCCTCGTAGCGAGAATATTTAAATAGCATTACCCCGAGAGTATTGTAGAACGACATCGAATTTATTGTTGTATTTAGCGCTTCTTGTTGTGGTTTTTCAATAATTGGAATTATCAGGGTTTCGATGTTTTTGTTTGAAATTAATATTGTAAAAAGATCTTTTGTAAATTGTCCTTTACACCCCTTAGATGTTTCAAAATTGTTTTTCGATAGTTTGCTTGGGTCGATAGGTTTCTCCCTTCTTAGCCTTCTAAAATCTGTCAAGGTATTTTAAAATGTAAATAAATAAGTATTGAAACTGTTTATAATAATGTAAAAGTCAAAATAAAGCGATACTGTGACAAAAAATTAGAGGATATATATAAAATACGCGTCTCAAATAAATAAATATCATCCGAAGACGTAGTTAGTTGTTGTAGGTTATGTATGTATAATTATAATAAAATTGTTGTGTACTACATTGTATCGAAATTTTCTATATAACTGTACGTATTTGATTTTGTTCCTTTTTGTGTGAAAAAGGGAAAAAAATTAGATGTGTACAGTTTACTCTTCCGTTACGATCTTTAATTCTGATACTGTTGTGACAAATTGAGCCAATGATCCCTCTTGTTAGATATAAAAATAACAATTTCTTAGTATTCGTTAGTTATAAAAGTGACTACAATCAGAGATGTGATCTCATTCAAACCAAAAATAAAGCAATAAGTTTAGTTAACAGTACAGAATTAAAGATTGATAATACTTTGCCTGAATCTGTGCTTACAAAATCGCTTGTCACACAAGTAGATTGATGTTCATATTACATTATATGTACGTAGTTTAAAAATTATGTATGTTTAACATTATACTTAATGTAATCGTATGAAACGTTTCGATTGAAAATGTTAGTGATTCATTCACAGAACTGAAGTCGTTAAAAATATTCTAGTTATGTTGTTCGATATAAAAATTGATCGTATACCTGTAACATATATATGTACTTGTTGATTTGATTAATAAGCGTCTTCTATTGTAAGTTTTTTTTTCAATATTTTCAAATTGTGACACAACGAAAACATTCTTCCCTGTTCTATAGCACTTAGAATATAAATACAAACCTAATATACAGATAGTAGGTGTCTTAAGAGTAAATATAAACAGTTATTTAACCATATTGTATGTCGACTTCAACCAGTAGTGAGCATATGAATTATCAGAACGTTGACTTAGCTGTGTCATTTAATAATAATTGATATAGTGATAAAGGTAATGATACAATAATTATAAAACAAACAAAAATTTCGCACAATCTGAGTCAAGAAACTAATATATCTAGATATAATGTAGTTATTACTATTGGTAACAGAAAGTTACATTTATGTGTGATAGTTGTTTTTACGTTCCACAGTGTTTTTTATTTGACCCTCACCAATAAAAAGTATCTTTTTAACAATATTTTCATATTAATCAATACGACCAACCTGGCGTTTTATTTTAAAGTATCTATCTGAATCTTTTCTTAGTTATTTAGTAGATTTTCGAACAAATTTTTTAGTGATGTGAAAAAAAATATTAAAAAAAAAAATGGTCCATTTAATTCTATCAATTAATATTAAGGTAATTTTAGTCGCAGCAATTGTATACTTAAAATGTGTGCTTATATTTGTATTAAAACAAGTACCTTACATGCCAAAACAACTAACTTTGATGCTAATGAGCATGGCTTTAAATGTAAACACGTGACTGACGTTTCATTGTCATTTCTATCGTTTTTTTCTTTGCCATTGGACATTGTAAATACATTGTTAGTAAGTTACATGAGGCCACTATTTAAATTTTCTCTATATATGTATGTATGTATATCAGATAATAGTCCCAAAACATCTAGTCTTGAAGGAGTTTGGGCGTACATTTCTAGCAGAATCAACCATATTGTAGTTTTCTGTATTGTGTTTAGAGGAGAATCGTGGCCTTTCGTAATCGATACCTGATTTTTTTTTATATATATACTTTTTTCTATTGATACCAAAAATATATGTACATCCTTTAGGACTCTGTTACCGATGGATCTCTGTAGAACTAAACAGTTGCAGTTTGGCTTACCAAATAGTGGCAGCACTGTTACCGGCTTTGTTGGTCTAAAATGTATATATGAATCAACGATTGAACATAGCACGGTTTTAAGAACAATAACGATCCACATTTGAGTAAAAAAATTGAAAAAAATATTAGTTATAGTTTTTATTTTAATATTAAGTCTGTTGTATAAATTATTAATTCGTATCCTATAAGGCGCATATTGTAATTGCATATATAAAAGGTAGTTTTTAAATTGTTAAGTATGAGGGAATTTGCTGTAGTTATGAATATAAGGCGACGTGTAAATTTTGTAATGTCCTTTGTTTCAATAATGAATATATATTATTATATGGTAAAAATAAATCATCCAGTTTTTAAAAAAATATCACCAGATTTTCATTGAATATCCTGACCCTTGTAATTTATAAATGTATGGAAAATTATAGTAATAAGGCATAATAGTGAAATGGGTCATCGTCTGACTGTAGACGTTGGTTGTGGGTTCGATTCCCACTTGAGGAAATTATATTTAATCTATGTTCCATAAAGACAGACCACCATTTAAAACAATTTCTCAATTTGTATCAGAAGGTGGAAAATAGAATGACTCTAGGTTTTTCTTTTAACATAATAATATATAAAAAGAAGTAATTTGAAACAATAAAATAAATACATAATATCGCCTGTCGTGGCGCAGTGGCACAAGCGTGCGACTGTAAACGCACGACACGACAGGTTGTGGGTTCGATTCCCACTTGAATAAATTATATTTAAATTATGTTCCATAAAGGCAGGTCCGCTATTAAAAAAGAAAAAACACAACTTATATAACTAATTGATAAACATATACGAGTATAAATCAAGTCATATAATTTAAGTATACATTTATGTATACGCCTGTTGTGGGTTCGATTTCCACTCCAGGAAATGTAAAATTTAGTATTTTCATTTCTTGGGTTTTTGTAACAAGGCAAAGCGCGGCGTTGAGTTCCGCCACTCAGCACGCAATGCCTCAATTCGGCGGAAAGTGGGGAACGGAATTGTTTAAAGAGAATAGAGTGTCTTAACACTAGGTTCTCTGGTCGCCTTTCCTACCCTGTTATGTGCGGTATACAGCGTAAAAGTAATAAAAAAAAAACATACACATACTATCTTACCAGCAGACAAATACTGCATACATACATACATAGCTTCACGCTGTATTCCGCATATAGCAGGGTAGGCGGAACCTAATGTTAAGACACTCCATTCCCCACTTTCCGCCGAATTGAGGCATTGCGTGCTGAGTGGCGGAACTCAACGTCGCGCTTTGCCTTGTTACCAAATCCAGGAAATTAAAAATCCATTTCCTGGAGTGGGAATTGAACCCACAACCTGTCGCGTTTTCAGTCACACGCGCCACAACAGACAAGTACTGTAAATATAAAAACTCTTTTAAGCTCCAGTATATATAACTTTCAGATATTGCCATATTATGGGAGAAGGATATACGAAAATTAAAGTAATAAATTAATATTATAACCAAGTTAGAGTTGAGAGGGTGAATCTTAGCGAGTTGGCTTAGTTAAAATCGTTTTAGGTCACTTGCGATGTACAAAATGACTAGACTGGATTTTAGAATGTACTTATCTCACGTAGCAGGGTAGGTAGAGAGCATAGTGATATGACACTCCATCCGTTTTTCTCCCAAATTACAGAATTTGAATTATTTGATTAGAACGCCTGTCGTGGCACAGAGGTACAAGCGTGCGACTGTAAACGCGACAGGTTGTGGATTCGATTTCCACTCCAGGAAATTGTTTTCTTCATATCCTGGGTTTCGTAACAAGGCAAGCGCGGCGAGCTCAATTTGATGGAAAGTGGGGAACGGAGTGTCTTAACACTAGGGTCCCTCTGCCTACCCTGCTATATGCGGGATACAGCGTGAAGCTATGTATGTATGTAATAATTTGAGTAAGAAATGATAATATTTTGTATATAATGCCTCCGAATGGGAATCGAATTCAGAACTTTCTATAACTATACTTACCAATTCTTTAATATGCTAGTTATATTAGTAATAAACAAACGCAATGCTTAACTTGGAACGCATGGCTTAGCGGTCAGAACGCTGGTAGTTTCCAAGAGGCGCGGGTTCGATTTCCGCTGCGTTCAAATCTTTATACGATTTCTAGAAATGTTTCTCGTTTCCTAAATATGTGATTAACACTTTAAAACTATGAAACTCCAGGAAATGTAAAATTTAGTATTTTCATTTCTTGGGTGTGGTAACAAGGCAAAGAACGGCGTTGAGTTTCGCTACTCAACACGCAATGCCTTAATTTGGCGGAAAGTGGGGAATGGAATTGGTAAAAGGGAATAGAGTGTCTTAACACTAGGTTACCACTAGCTCTACCTACCCTGCTATATGCGGGATACAGCGTGAAGTTAAAAAAAAAACACTGAAAATATCATAAAAAATTGTACATTAACATTGCCCCAAACGAGATATGAACCTACTATACTCAGTTACTCTACTTTTACAACGGAACCACAAGGTAATTTATATAAAGCGAATAGGGAATCATTTTCAATCAGTAAAACGTATGGCATCACGATTTAAGTCCCGTTTTCTTTTATCACAACCAATAACATCGCGTTCTTAGTTGAATACTAATATAAGAATTTCTATTCTACGTATGTTATGTTTGACTTCAAGTAGATTTGAACCTAGTACTGTTTACAAATATTTATTTATTATATAAATAAAACGCCTGTCGTGGCGTCTGCGCCAAGCGTGCGACTATAAACGCGACAGGTTGTGGGTTCGATTCCCACTTCAGGAAATGGATTTTTTTATTTCCTGGGTTTCGTAACAAGGCAAAGCGCTGCTTTGAGTTCCGCCACTCAGCACGCTGTGCCTCAATTCAGCGGAAAGTGGGGAACGAAATTGTTGAAAGAGAATGGAGTGTATTAACACTAAATTTTCTGGTTCCCTCTGCCTACTCCGCAATATGCGGGATACAGCGTGAAGTTAAAAAAAAAAAAACATAATGTAGTGGCCGCGGCAGTCCGCCACTGGAACCACTATATTCTGGGGAAGGATGAGTGGGTACAGGGAACTCCTAGCTTACATGTCATCGAACCGGAACACATCATTAAATATTTTGCGGTTCGTCTTTGACATGATAGTGGTCGCGAACCAGACGGAGGACGAACCTCCTACCACCAAACTAATATTACGTGTAATATAAAAAAAGCTCACAAAATTATTAAAAATAATAACTTAGAGACATAAAATGGAGTGATTTATCTCTCTTTCCTTAAAAGCTAGCCTGTACAAAGTTTATTGCGTATTTTGAAATAAATATACATTTTACTTGAAAACAATGCGGCTATCGTTATTGTGACTAACTGATAACTTATCATAGCGTCAGATTGTCTGTCACATGCGATTAGCATTGAGTGTTGGTACCTATCAATTGTTCCACATATTTATGAAGATTTATATACATATATATAGAAATCTATATTTTTGATACCTTCACGCTGTCACCGCACACAGCCAGGGTAAGCAGAGGTAACCTGAGAACCTAATGTTAAGACAACACGTTCTCTATCATATCCGTTCCCCACTTTCCGCCCAATTGAGGCATTGCATGCTGAGTAGCAGAACTCAACGCCGCGCTTTACCTTGTTATGAAAACCAGGAAATAAATAAATCCATTTTCTGGAGTGGGGATCCAACCCACAACCTGTCACGTTTACAGTTGCACGCTTGTGCCTCTGTCCCCACAGGCGTTGTACATAAACAAAAAAAAACGAAAATATTTTCAATTCATCAACCGTGAATCGAACCCACTTCATTATTCAATAAAACCATAGAAATACAATTGCATAACATTGAAAAATATTATTATTTTCACTTTCAATATCAAAAAAGAAAGTTATAGATATGTTATGATTAAAAATTTTCCCTCCTTCTTGTTATAATTCCTGATACCTTATCTCAACGTCACCACGACCTTGGCTAGGTTATTGCCACCGGAAGGGCGATGACTGGTCATTTTTTTTTTTAACACTTACCGAAAAGAACGGAGAGTACTTAGTGTTCAGACACTCCGTTTTTCACTTATTTTGAGGTGTTGCGTGTAAAGTGTAAACTATCCTTACTAATATTATAAATGCGAAAGTAACTCTGTCTGTCTGTCTGTAACGCTTTCACACCTAAACCACTTAACTGATTTTGATGAAATCCGGTATGGAGATAGAACTTGGGACAAAAACAAAGTATCCTATTTATGAAAGTATCCTATGTCCTTACATAAGATACTTTTTATTGCGAAAATAATGGTGCCTTCTACAATTTTTTTTTAAATAGGGGATAAACGTTTGTATGGAAGTTCCTTATTGTCAAACATAAAATCATGTAAGATTGTTCAACTGTTCACAACTTTCACACCTAAACCACTTAACCAATTTTGACAAATAATCTGGACCTCGGAAAAGACTATAGGCTCCTCCTTACCATGTCGCGCGATATTCCATGCGTGCTGAGTGGCGAAACTCAACGCCGCACTTTGTCTTGTTACCAAACCCAGGAAATGAAAAGTTCCATTTCCTAAGGTGGGAATCGAACCCACAACCTGTCGCGTTTACAATCGCACGCTTGTGCCTCTGCGTCACGGCACGTCTTTAGGTGATTTCACATTACACTTATTGATAGATCTCAAAGATATTTGGGACGAGAGTGCATTGAAACCGGACATATAAAAGACCTGGTGCAACTAACCTGCTGCAATTGACGTCATATGTTGTTTGAAACATCATTATTTATAGATCAAATTTTGTATGTATTCTGTATACGTCATTATCACTGTTTAGTACACAATAGGCGTGAATAAGTGAACAAGTCTACATGCATATAGTTTTTGAAGTGAAACTACTTTAGCAGCGTTGTGCCCTTTTTTGTGATGGGTAAAAAATGTTAAGCTTGCGTCAGGATATGACCTGATCGAAAATTCGTAAGATAGAAGAAGCGCTCTGACAATGAATGAAAAAATAGACAATCTATTACTCTTAGAAATAAAATCGTAGTTGACCTCGTTTGATTTTCTATTGATTTCTGTATTCCGCATATAGAAGTATAGACAGTGGGAACCTAGTGTTAAGACACTCCGTTCCCCACTTTCCGAGGAATTGAGGCATTGCGTGCTCACTCAAACTCAAAGGCTCAAACGCAAAAGAAAATCAAACGAAAATTAACGCCTGTCGTGACGCAGAGGCACAAGCGTGCGACTGTAAACGTCACAGGTTGTGGGTTCGATTCCTACTCCAGGAAATGTTAGAAATTTCATTTCCTGGGTTTGGTAACAAGGTACAGCTCGGCGTTGAGTTTCACTACTCAGCACACAATGACTCATTTCGGCGGAAAGTGGGGAATGAAAATATAGAAAACAGAACGGAGTGTCTTAACAGTAGGTTATTTGGTTCCCTCTGCCTACCCTGCTATATGCGGGATACAGCGTGAAACTAGAGAAATAACAATACTAATACCGAAATAATTATTAGATCAGTGTGTCTAGAAATTGCCACTAATGACGTTTGGGTTTTCCATATAACGTAGTTTTGAATGTGAAATGTAAAATCTTCCAAGTAGATACTATGAAAATATTAGAATATCACCCAATCCGGACACATGTGTACATACATACATAGCTTCACGTTGTATCCCGCACATAGCAGGGTAGGCAGAGGGAACCTAGTGTTAAGATACTCCGTTCCTCACTTTCCACCGAATTGAGGCATTGCATACTGAACGGCGGAACTTAACGCCGCGCTTTGCCTTATTACTAAACCCAGGAAATGAAAAATTCATATTAACGCCTGTCGTAGCGCAGAGGCGCAAGCGTGCGACTGTAAACGTGACAGGTTATGGGTTCGAATCCCACTCCAGGAATTGGAATGGAAGTTATACATAAAAAAGACGAATTAAGGAACTCTTTTTTTAAAATCGGTTAAATACATTAAAATTAAAGTATTTTTCCTATCGCATGTATATGAAGATGTACATAGTACCAATGACCTAGTTATTTCTAAGTAATTATATATACATAAATACATAACTATACACGTACAGAAGGGCGTGGACGCAAACCTGACTCATATTTAGATAAAATACAAGGTTAAAACTAACTGTGTAGTATTGGAGTAAGAATTATAAATTTAAAATATATCAAAACGACGATAGGTTTTGGGTTCGATTCCCACTCCAGGAAATGGAATTTTTCATTTCCTGGGCTTGGTAACAAGGTAAAGCGCGGCGTTCAGTTCCAACACTCACCACGCAATACCTCAATTCGGCAAAAAGTAGGGAACGGAGTGTCTTAACACTAGGTTTCATCTGCCTACCCTGCTATATGCGGAATACAGCGTGAAGCTATGTATGTATGTAAAATATGTCAAAAAGGACAATTTTTAATATCTTTTCTTATTTATTACGGAAAACTAATGAAAATTACAATATGATTAGAGGCTTTTTTTTATTATAATGAATGGAAATCGAATCCACAACGTTTTCCATTTATCAAATATGATCAAAATGTTAGTATAGAGAGGAGAAAGAAGGAATTCCTCAATTTTCCATAGATTCAACGTGAGGGTTCCATCGCATTAAAGGACGAATCCAAGCAAGCCAAGTGTAGTCTTAAGGAGCCTCTTTAAAAAATATATATATTTTTAAAATGCCTGCCTGTCTTATCGTGGCGCAGAGGCACAACCGTGCGACTGTAAACGCCAGGTTATAGGTTCAATTCCCACTCCAGGAAATGAAAATATGAAATACACATTTAGTATTTCATTTTACCTCTCTGGTAACGAGAAAGCGCAGCGTTGGAGTTCCGCCACTCAGCACGTACGCCTCATTTCATGAAAAATGGGGAATGGAATGTTAAGAGAACGGAGGCCTTAACACTAGGTCCCTCTGCCTCCCTGCTATATGCGGGATATAGCGTGAAGCTATGGCTTATGAGTAAAATATATATATTTTTAATAAAAATATAAATATTTGTTTAAAGTTATCAGTTTTAGCAGCAGCATTGAGTGCACGTTGATTGAAAGAATCACTATTTCCTACATGATTTATAATTTCATGGCGATCGGCGTATCTGGGCTAATTGTTGTGTGATTCACCACGTTTGTTTTCGGTTGTATTGTTTCACATATGGACTGTATAATTTATATATTTTACATTTATATAGATAATAACGCGTGTTGTGGCGCAGAGGCACAAGCGTGCGACTGTAAAGGCGACAGGTTGTGGGTTCGATTCCCACTCCAGGAAATGGAACTTTTCATTTCCTGGAGTAATTGGTAACAGGGCAAAGCGCGGCGTTGAATTCCGCCAATCAGCACGCAAAATGCATGAATGCCTCAATTCGGCGGAAAGTGGGGAACGGAGTGTCTTAACACTAGGTTCCCTCTGCCTACCCTGCTATATGCGGGATACAGTGTGAAGCTAAAAAAAACATACAGGTTGATAAGGCAACGCGTATCTTACGATGATAGATAAAAAAAACTTCAGAATAATCCTGAAAAAATCAAGTTTATTTCCTTATATATTAATTCAATGTTAAACATTAACTGGGTTAGTTATTAGACACGTGAAGGTTACTATATCCTGCTAATATTATAAACGCAAAAAAATGTTTGTTGTTCTTTCACGCGATAACCACTGAACCGATCTAGATGTAACTTTACAGAAATAACAAAATGAAAATATTCTTTTTTTTTAACTTCGCTCTGTAACCAGCATATAGCAGGGTAGGCAGAGGGAACTAGAGAACCTAGTGTTAAGACACTCCATTCTCTTTCAACAAATCCGTACCCCACTTTCCGTCGAATTGGGGCATTGCGTGTTGAGTGGCAGAACTCAACGCCTCGCTTTTTCTTGTTACCATACCCAAGAAATGAAAATACTAAATTGTACATTTCCTGGAGTGGGAATCGAACCCACAATCTGTCGCGTTCATCAAAGTATTCCTTTTTAAATAGGCTATTACAAGCACTTTCGAACTTTTTGTCAGTATGATCAGTACCGGAAGCTACCACCAGTGAAGAAGGCAGTTCTGCTGAGAAGAGCTGGGAAGAAGTTCAACTCGAGTCAAAAATATAACTTATACGAGTACATCAGAATATATAAACGCCTGTCATGGCGCGAAAGCACAAGCGTGCGACTGTAAACGCGACAGGTTGTGGGTTCGATTCCCACTCCAGGAAATGTAAAAGTTTAGTATTTTCATCCTGGGTTTGGTAACAAAGCAAAGCGAGGCGCTAAATTCCGTCACTCAGCACGCTATGCCTCAATTCGGCGGAAAGTGGGAAATGGAAATCTTAATAGAACGGAGTGTCTTAACACTAGGTTCCCAGTTTCCCTCTGTCTACCCTGCTATATGCGGGATACAGCGTGAAGCTACTAAGAATATATTAATAATCGAACCTGCACTTACCTCTCTCTTTAATAAAACAGAAATATTTCAATAGTGCGTTGCGTAATGACATGACAAAAACATAATTTTTTTATCATGAAAAACCAAAGTCACGGTGTCAATGACACATATCTATTGACCAAGGTTTTTTAAAATGGCAAAATATATGACGGAGTAAGGTAATTGACTTTCCCAAGGAGTTGTTAGTACAAACAATTTATTTTAGGTTTTATTTAATTTAGTTAAAAGAGTACAATCATAGCACAGTTTTTACGTTGTATTGGGTTTGATTCTCATTCTAGGTACAATATATAATTTTGTTTTATTACTCTATAAAAAACTATATGCTATCATAACTGTTGTGACGCAGAGGCACAAGCGTGCGAATGTCAATGCGATAGGTTGTGGGTTTGATTACCACTCTTGGAAATGAAAAGTTTATTTTCGCAATGCCTCAATACGGTGGAGAGTGGGGAATGGAGTGTCTTAACACTAGGTTCCCTCTGCCTACCCTGCTATATGCGGGATACAGCGTGAAGCTATGTATGTATGTATGTATGTCATAATCAATTTTAAAGAAGTTAACAGGTTCGAATTCGCTAAATTTAGTAATTACTTGGTAACATTCAATAATTTATGGTGAAACATTCAAAATATTGAGTAAACTATAGAATAGACGTTTACTACGTAATAATCAGCTTGCTTAGTGAATAAACATGACAGCTAATTTTGAATAAGGCAGTGTTTCTAATAGTACTATAGGTTTTTTTTTAGCTTCACGCTGTATCCCGCATATAGCATGGTAGGCAGAGGGAACCTGAGAAACTAGTGTTAAAACACTCAGTTCCTTACTTTCCGTCGAATTGAGGCATTGCGTGCTGAGTGGCGGGACTCAGCGTCGCGCTTTGCCTTGTTGCTAAACCCAGGAAATGAAAATATTAAACTTTTACATTTTCTGGAATGGGAATCGAACCCACAATCTGTCGCGTTTATATTCGCACTCTTGTGCCTCTGCGCCACGACAGGCGTTAAGTTTTATCATTACAATTAAGATTTTAACAAAAAATGAAAAATCAATTTCAATGAAGGCACAATTATTACGAATAACTCAAAAACTACTTGTCAAATCTTAACTAAATTAAAATAGGACCATATCAGAAGCACTAGCTATCATATAAAAAAATTATCATCAAAATTGGTTCACCCTGTAAAAAATTATGCGGTAACAAAGATAAAAAATTGATAACCTCTTTTTTTTAAGTAAGTTAAAACATATGACGTAAAATAATACTAGACAAGTCATAAATACATTAAACGGCATGTTGTTTTTATTTGCAAAGGTCATTGACCGCTTATCACTGACCTCAATATCACCGATATTAGTTATCAAATCTAATAATTTTGCAGATAAAACAATGGTTTGACTGATTCTAAATGTATAAACCTACGTAAAGACCAGAGGCGCAGAGGCACAAGTATGCGACTGTAAACGCGACAGTTCGTGGGTTCGATTCCCACTCCAGGAAATAAAAATATTTATAATAATTAATAATTAGTATTTTCGTTTCCTCGCTTTGGTAACAAGGCAAAGCGCAGCGTTAAGTTCCGCCACTCAGCGCGCAAAGCCTCAATTCAGCGAACAGTGGGGAACAGTTCGTAAGAAAATGGAGTGTCTTAACACTAGGTTCTCACGTTCCCTCTACCTACCTTGCTATGTGTAGGACACAGCGTGAAGC
Organism: Philaethria dido; assembly: GCA_033558755.1. Lineage (NCBI taxonomy): Eukaryota > Metazoa > Arthropoda > Insecta > Lepidoptera > Nymphalidae > Philaethria > Philaethria dido. Next base: position 18,856 of record JAKGSA010000962.1, on the reverse strand, counting down.
TAAGAAAAAAAGTTTGTTTTCTTCTTTTCCATATGAAAATACAAACTACAAACAGAGATAAAATTCATCACTTTCAAAAAGTAATAAAAAATATTACTTTCCACCTCCTTGAAGTCTAACCGATTTCAAAAAAAGGAAGTGGTTTTCAATTCGATTTGTTTTGTATGTTTGTATGTCCCATTTATGATTTGTTAAGATTATACGGTTAGTTTTTGAGTTATTCGTAATAATTTTACTTTTTAGTGCCTTTCATTTGAAGATCAATTTAATTTTAATTGTTATCACTAGATTGTTATGGGTGAGTAATTGAAATCTAGCTAAATATTCGTTTTTTCTAAATTTTCTGCACATTTAAAGACATTATTTGTTAGATGGCGGAATTCAATTACGCATTTTGTCTTCTTAGAAAATCAGAAAGTATGTTTTGTCAAGATTTACGCTTTTACCCGCATAGCAGGGTAGCCATTGATATTTGGTATTATGTCTTCGTTCTTCACTTTTTACTGTTGGGTGGCGGAACTCAACGCCGCGCTTTATCTTTGAGTGAAAAATGAAACAGCAACCAATCGTATTTACAATGAAAAGGTGTATCACTGCGCCACGAAGACCTTTTTACGTCAATTTTCATTAATAAAAAAAATTTTTTTTACTCTAGGATTTCTTCCTTAAAATTTACACATTTTATTATATTACCAAAATTTTATCACCAAGACACTGAGTGTCAAAGAACTTAGTGTCACAACACTCTATTTCACATCCGCAAAGTAAGAACATCCAAGCATCGTACGATAAAAACATCTCTATTTGAACGATAACGCCAAAATCCTAAGGTCAATGGCCTCTTATCACTGACATTAGGTTGACCGATAAAGTGACCCGCACGTGTGATTACAATTAGCGATGTCTATTTTAATGTGTAATAAATTTGAGTTTGTTATGTTATTGTAGTGTGAGGAGAGATAGTGTCTTATTACTCCGGTCTCTTTTTCAATGTATAACAGTGGTGAGGGGTGAAAATTTTAATTAGGCAAGCCGGTAAATTAAGGGAAGCCGATGTATATTTAAGGAAGCCGGTAATTTTTAGGAAAGCCGATATATTTAGGGAAACCGTTACAGGATGTCAAGGTATTTCGTAAATAAATTTAAATGGGGCCGGCCATATCAGAAGCACTAGCTATCATATAAGAAAAACATCAAAACGACATAGTTCATAGTGGAGAACGGAGAGTCTTAACACTAGGTTCCCTCTGCTTACCCTGCTATATGCGGGATACAGCGTGAAGCTATGTATGTATTGAATATATGACATATTTCATCCAGTAAAAAGTTATGGGGTAAAATACATAAAAAATACAGTCGAATTCATTACTTCCTTTACTAAAATCAGTAAAGAAACAAGAAAATAAAACATTTTGAGGTGGAAAAATACACTTAGGACTTATCAACCTATTCACGCGTGATACAAAAATAATGTATATTAAGTAGCTAAGTTATTCATGGGATCGACACGTGCCCCATAGATAGCTTCCCATGGAAAGGGACTACTGATAACACGTTTAAGGGCTAGGACCTGCAAATAAAGTATATGTTACTATCGCAACTCGATTTTATATAGTTTTGTATGTCTGTTGTGGCGCAGAAGCACAAGTGACAGGTTGTGGGTTCGATTCCCTCAAAAATGGAATTTTTCATTTCCTGGTTGGTAACAAAGGCAAAGCGCGGCATTGAGTTCCGCACTCAGCACATAATGCACCTCAAGCCGGAGAAAGTGGGGGAATAGATTTGTTGAAAGAACGGGGTGTCTTAACACTAGGTTCTCAGGTTCCGTCTACCTACCCTATTGTACGCGGGATACAGCGTGAAGCTTCTAATAATAATAATATATTTATTCAATTCTTAACTAAAATTCAATAACTATTTATTGACTATTTGCCAATTTTAGGCTTTACCTAACAAGGCAAATCGCGGCCTTGGATTTCGCCACTCACCACGCAATGCCACAATTCGGCGGAAAGTGGAGGGAACAAGAAAATGTTAGAAGAAGGAACAGTGTTTTACTTTCTTCTTCGTTCTCTGGTTCCTCTGCCTACCCTGCTATGTGTGGGATACAGCGTGAGAAGCTATACCTTAAAAATCGACCACTATAATAACATTTTCATCAGAACATGATCAGTATATAGCGGTTTAAATAAAAAAAAAATAAAAAAATAAAAAAAAAAAAAAATAATAAAAAATAAAAAAAAAAAAAAAATAGTCCCGCTGAGTTTCTTGCGCCCGGTTCTTCTGGTCCTGAGGCATTAAATTTAGTGAACCGGTGGTAAATTATTGACGTTCAAAAATGAAGCTTGTAACTGTATTTTGAATAAATTATTTGACTTTGACTTTGACTTTGAATTTCTATATATGTTGGCTTATCTATATATACCGGCTTATCCATACAAAACTTAATATACCGGCTTACTTATTAAAAATTCTCACTCACAATATTATAAATTGAACATACATTTAGAACCAAGTTTCATAGATAATTAATTAATTATAACAAATAATCTAAATATCCTATTACCTAGTTTGTTTTGTTATGATAACTCGTGTTTGTGGTCATTATGAGTATTTAATTATGATTAATATTAATTTCAAATGAATGCTAATATGTGTTGAGGGCATTGTGGCGGAGTGGCGTAGTGATTGATAGAAAATGGGATGATTGTGGGTTCGATTCCCTATCGGAGGAATTATATTTAATTGCTTTCATTTCACAATTTTGCTAAGACAGAATATGGCATGCAGTTAAATTCGCTACTTAATGTACATATATACTTAGCTTCACGCTGTATCCCGCATATATTAGGGTAGGCAGGGAGATCCTGAGAAGTGTTTTAAGACACTCTATTCCCCACTTACCGCCGAATTGAGGCATTGCGTGCTGAATGGCGGAACTCAACGCCGCAACTATTTATAATTGTGTGTGAAATTCTGTGTCTCTCTTTCTGTCTCCCTCTTTCGTCTACATTGTAAAAGGAAATAAACTATATTTTCATAATAGCGGTGGAAACCCTATATAATCCTTCCAAAGACTAGACATACACTTTTATATAAAGTGACATACACGTTACTAAGGTAACGTGAATTTTTACGTCAAAGAGGCTTCTATAATAAATAATTAATTCTATTTTTAATTGCAATGAAATAAAAATCATTCGCCAGAGAACCAAAGTCACCGATATTGGGCGTAGGATAAGCACGCTGAAATGGAATTGGGCTGGTCATGTCTCCAGAGTTAACGATGGTCGATGGAGCTGACACGTCTTAAAGTGGAAACAGCGTTTAGGCAAGCGTAGTGTACAATGCCCTGCAGCACGATGGACAGATGATTTAAAGAAGGTGGCAGCGGATGGATGCGAGATGCCCAGGACCTGGATAGTTGGCGCTCTATGAGGGAGGCTTACGTTCAGCGGTAGACGGCTACAGGCTGAAAAAAAATGTTTAATTGGTAAAGTGGGAAACGGAAACCTTAATAGAATGGAGTGTCTTAAAACTAGGTTCGCAGGTTCCCTGTACCTACCTTGCTATGTGCGGGATACAGCGTGAAGCTAATTGGAAAATGGGAAAAAACAACTCCCTTACTCCCTTTATTTTTCCTCCCTCTTTCTCTCTGCCTTTATTTTAAAAGAAAATAAGTTATATTTTCATAGTAAGGGTGGAAACCCTATACAACCCTTCCAAAGGGCATGAGGATGAATAAATAAGTGATGTCAATCAACCGACGCTGACGTAAGCAACTGTTCGTATAAAGTTTTATTTTGTTAATATTTTTAGAAGTTGAAGTGTTTGTTTGCCATCGTGGCTCAGTGGCAAGATTGTAAACGCGATGGGTTATGGGTTCGATTTTCACTAGATTTTTTTTTAGTTCATCTATCTTGTAAAATAAAAGGCACTGTTGAGTTCCGCCACTTATTACGTTTTCTAAATTTGTTTTTCGTTTCCTAAGTGTGTGATTAACACTTTAGAACTACAAAAATATTTACGAAATAGCATTCTCTCTTGCCGATAGCATAAGGCGTGAAGCTAGATACAATATTTACATACATACATACATAGCTTCACGCTGTGTCCCGCATATGGCAGGGTGGGCAGAGGGAACCTAGTGGTAAGACACTCCGTTCCCCACTTTCCGCCGAATTGAGGCATTGCGTGTTGAGTGGCGGAACTCAACGCCGCGCTTTGCCTTGTTACCAAACTAAAGAAATGAAAGTATTAAATTTTACATTTCCTGGATGGGGAATCGAACCTACAACCTGTCGCGTTTACAGTCGCACACGCTTGTGCTTCTGCGCCACGACAGGCGTTAATATTTAAATATGAATATAATCATTCTATTTAAAATATAATAATTATCGCAAAAGGGAGTCGAACCTACGACCTGTCGGGTTTATTTAACCAATAAATAGAGAGCTTTCCGGTCATCAAAGCTACGATGTGATAATAAATGCTTTAAACGTAAAGTATTGTATAATGAACCTTAATTAAAAACGTTTTCAGCTTTCTGCTTGGTTGATTATCCTGGACCGTAAAAACTTGAAATGACGTACACCGTACTTAAGCGAGCGAATGTTATTTGTTTTGGTATAAAATTAAAGGGATTTTGTGTAAAATAAAAAAAATTTGCTTGTGTTGACATAAAATGGAGATAAACGCCGAATAAAGTTGAGGCTATCGTGCAGTGTCGATTTCCAGTCGCAACCACGATTATGTTTAAACTATTTTAATTTCTGCTTACCAAACCAAGTTGAGATATTGTGTGTTGTATGGCGTAGTTAAGCGCTGCACTTTGATTTGAGAAGATTAGATACAAGTCAAGACATACAAGTAAGATACAAGGTCCTTGTATCAAATCACTTCTTTCTCTACTTTCAGCAGGAGACATTACCTTCTAAGTGACGGAACTTAACGCCGCGCTTTGTTCCACCAAAGCGAGGAAATAAAAATAGCTTAAATATAATAATTTCCCGAGTGGAAATCGAAGATCGATTGTGTTTCCAGTCACACGTTCAACTGCACCACACTAACGACCATATATCTATGCTTTTCTTACAAAAATAGTAAAATTAAAGGAAAATACATAGTATAGAATAAATATATTATAGTATAGAATAAATAGTTGAAACTTGAAATCCATTATTATGTTAAACAGGCGTCCTTAGAATTGCACTTTTTGTGCATTCCTACCAAGTACATATAAACATGTCGATGGTCGCTTCTGGAAAATTACCACAGAGCAGCGCATTGAGAAGGCCAAAACTATAAAATGAATATATTTATCTAGCATTTTTTTAGCTTTACGCTGTATCCTGCACATAGCAAGGTAGGCAAGGTAGGCAAGGTAGGAAGGAAGCAGAGAACCTAGTGTTAAGACACTCCTGTTTTCTTAAGATTTTCTGTCCCGTCTTTTCACTTGCTGTTTTTTCTATTACCAAAGCGAGAAATGAAAATACTAAATATTATCAGGTGGACCGGTGATTTGATCACGAGCGCTGGAAGCCACTGGATGTAGGAGGTGCAGGACCAATCATCCTGGAAATCGTTAGAGGAGGCATATGTTCAAAAGTCGAAGAAAGTCGAAGAAAGAAGCATAGTCTAGTCATTGTAAATAATCACTGCTGTACACTTTGCACTTGTGTCTCACACTTATCTTTTCCCATATATACACTTTAACAATTTTATTCTTTCTTTTTTAGATGCACGCTTTATTCCGCATTCCAAAGTAGTGAGAGAGAATCTCATATCAATACATTGTGTTTTACACTTTCCCCTGGAATTCGAGGCATTGTCTATTGAACGTTTTGTCGTACTAGTTCAGGGTAATAAAATTAACTTAGCTTCACACTTTATCCCTAGAGAGGTAATCAGAGAGCGCCAAACGCTACCGGTACCTGCATTCTTCTTTCACCTGATCCATAGATAATCTTAAATAATAATAAAATTAATTTAAATATGACCCCCAGTGGGATTCGAACCCACAACCAATCGCCTATACAATCAAAGACAAATCACTGCAGTTTAGTCTCAAATTCAATTTCAAATTCTTTTTATATTCTATAAGAAAGAATAAGCAGTCTTACTGTATTTCCTACACTATATCCCAGAGCACAGCTTCAGCATTCTTACGTACGTAGATAAAGTTAAAATATTATCGTCGAGAATCGAAAGAGGGAACGAATGCTCTAATACATTTGGAAAACAACGTGAACTGAACGGTTCAATTTCACTGTTCCGCCCTCTTTAAAATTTTGTAGAAAACGCAGTTTGACGTGCTATATCCTGGCATAGCAGGGTAGTAAGAGTCAGCCTAGTGTCTTTTTCTTTTATGGTTTTTTATATATATTCTGCCACCAACACGCAATGCCTTAATCTGGTGGAAAGTGTAGGAACGGAATAGTTGAAAGAGAACAGAGGTCTTAACACTAGGTTCTCAGTTCCTCTACTTGCATAGCCTGCTATATGCGATATACAGCGTGAAGTTATTATAAGTATATATATATATATATATATAGTATATATATATATATATATATATATATATATATATATATATATATGCCTTCTGGATCACTACGGACACGTGGTCCGTAACTTTGTCAACTTTCACTATATTTTCATATTACTTAACTAAGCTTAAATAAGATATTTTTTTCCAAAGAGAAGTCTAAGCATTTTAGTTGCCTACAGTGTCAAGACGCTCCGCTTCGCTTTCCGCCCGAATTCATGATACTGCCAGTTAAGTGGCGGAGCTTAACGCCGCCTTTGTCTTATCAGAGCGAGAACATGTAAATAGTTTAAATATAAATAATTTTAACAACAACGAAAATAAGTTGTAACAAGTGTAAGAATATCGACGCAGGATAAAAAACGTATGGCTTAGCGGTCAGAGGGTTTGGAACGTTTTGCGCGCGGCTTCTGAGTCCTGCTGGGTGTCTTCAAATATTTATACATTTTCTTAAAATGGTTTTCGTTTCCTAAGTGTGTGACACTTTAAAGCCTTAATTACAGTTTCAATATAATTATTACCCCGAATGGGAAATCGAACTCACAACCAATCGCGCTTTACAGTCAGACGCTGTTCCTCTATCCCGCTCTAGTAGCTTAAAAATTTAATAGAAACTATATATTCATCGACTAGATTGATATATTGGACCAGGTGTCTTATAATATTTTTTAAATTATAAAAAAAATATTTAGATTTGTTGATTTTGTTTAATTTTTTAAATATAAATATGATTGTTTTATTCATAGCGTGAATAAATTGCCCATTATCAAAAAAAATTAAATATCAACCGCTTTCAGGAACAAAAGTAGTACTTAAATAGCATAAAACTTGAGACCTGCCTGATATAGTGAAATAGAGTCTTACCGTAAACGCAACGGTAGTGGGTTCGATTCCCACCCAATTATGTTGATTTCAGGCAGAGTGAAGAACAAAGTCACAGAAAATATCTTTCTCTCCCACCAAATGTAGGAGAAAATAAGAAATCTGAACTATTGCTTATAAAAAATTGTATTATAAATGCACATGAGTGAATTTTTAACTATAATCCAATAGAAATGAAATTTTGAAGTGGAAATTTTAACCGTATTCACAGTACAAAGCGAGGACCATCAAAGGCGATACCTGAACGATAGCTAACTGAATACTTGGCGTTGTTTACTCTTATAGTCTAGAATAGATGGGGGAAGTAATTTCGAGTGTTATATAAAACCTTAAGGCCAGTCGTGGTGCTTTGTAAACGCGACAGGTTGTGGGTTCGATTCCTACTCCAGGAAATGAAAATATTAAATGTTTGTAATAATTAATATTTAGTATTTTCATTTTACTTGCTCTGGAAACAAGACAAAGTGTGAGCTGGGTTCCGCCACTCAGCACGTAAGTATAAGTCGGATAATGAGCGAGGAATTATATAAAACCTTGAAACTATCGTGGCGGAGAGGCACAAGCGTGCTACTATAAACGCGATTGGTTGTGGGTTCGAATCTCACTCCAGGAATTGATTATGTTTTAATTACTTTCAGTTCTCGTAGACCGACTTATTAGATGGTAAGATAAAGTGCAGCGCTTAGTTATGCCACTTGAGAAGCAATGTCTCGAATTAAGATGGTAATTGGAGGACGGAATGTTTTGACCCTTAGTTTTTCAGAATTCATACACTTATTTATTATAAATTACCTACCCCTTTGGGTAATTTTTAAGTTATACAGGAAAAACACTATTACAGTGCCGTAGATCTGACAGTAGGTTATGGGCATGGTTTTGGGTTCAATTTACCTTGGGGTCAAGAAGTAAATAGAAGAAAATAAATAAAAGAAGTAAATATAAGTAATATTAATTTCCCTTGTCGTGTTAGATAAAGCGAGGCGTTAAGTTCTGCCAATAAACATGTAAAAAAGTAGCTTCATGGTTACTAATACCAAAAAAAAATAAATATTAAACAAAATCGCTCCCCCAAACAGAAATTGAACCCACAACACCTCCAACAACAAAAAACCAACATAATCTATCACTAGATACCCACTTACGTGCACCCTGAAAATGCTTAACATTCCCAACTGAAAAAAAATATAGCTGAATACTCGATAAAAATGCAAAGAAATATTCAGAATTTGTAGTGGAAAAGTTACGGGGAATTTCGCCTATCGTTGTTATTTTTGGCATTTTCAATTATGCAGCCGGAGGTTTTTTACTATCGTCTGGACGCAACAATGTGGGGCTTCCCGCTCTTGCGGCTACGTTTTTTATCTACTGTGTGATCTATATAAAATATCGAGTTATTAGTTTAATTTATTAATGTTAACGGCTGTCGTGGCGCAGAGGCACAAGCGTGCGACTGTAAACGCGACAGGCTGTGGGTTCGATTCGCAAGCCAGGAAATGGATCTCTCAATTTCCTGGGTTTGGTAATAAGGCAAAAGCGCAGCGCTAAGTCCCACAAGTAGAAAGGAGAATAATTTAAATATAATCAATCAAATATAATCAATACCTGAGTGACGTGTCTCTCTTTTCCTGAGACTGCATATATAAAGATTTTGTGTAAAATGGCCATTTTTTTAGCTTCACGCTGTATCCCACACATAGAAAGATACATAATATAATAAGGTATAGAAAGTAAAGACGGAAGGAACCTAGTGTTAAGACGCTCCTACATATAAAGTATTTAACTTAAGTTAATTTAGCTTCACGCTTTATCCCTAACGGGGTAGTTAGAGAAAACGAAGCGCCAAACACTATGGTCCCTGCATACCTCTTTGGCCTCGTCCTCAGTCATTAACCCCTTCATACATGCCCTCCGGGGGGTCCTCATGCTTTTTACGTGACCTTCCTCCAGTATCATAGATACTGTGTTCTCGAAGGTCAACCGAGGTCTCCCCTTACTTCTCTTGCCGCTCACCTTTACTTCATATATCTTTCTCACCATTCGTTCATCCTCTCGACGTGTCCAAACCACCTGAGCGCTTTATTCTTAATTCTTACTATATCTAGATTATTATTAATCTCTCTAAGAAAAAGTAATTTCCCTTTTCAATACCAAGTTAACGTTTGTGACACGTCAAGAATCGAATCCGCACTTGGCAGCATGTCAAACGCGTACTCAATTGTTCTCTAACACCAGCACTACCGTATAAGATTCGCGTGAAGAAAATTTTTCCATTTTACTCCTGTAAAACAAAATTTTCTCGCGTTTTCGTTTCAATTCACACCCAGTCCTGGGTGTGACGAGATTTTGTGGGGTGACCATGAGTTCTTTATTGAATTTATTTAAACAAAGCAGCTCCACTCTTTATCCTACATAGCAGGGTAGTCAGATATATATTAGTGTTATGACACTCCGCTTGCCGCCCAAATTCAAGGCACTGTGTGTTAAGGTGTAACACAATGCCCACCAAAGTCTCAAAAAAGTGGAGAAATAAAAAAAAATTAAATGTGATCATTCTTTATGGGAATCGAACCCACAATCAATCGCGGTTACAGTCAGACGCTGTACCCATCCACCATGACCTGTCTTAAATAGTTTTACTTATATCTGTATAAGTAACAATATAGTGGAGAGAATCTATGTGTCATTTGAGGCTATTTATTTATTTATTTATTATGGCTAACTAATAATTGTTACACAAAATAAAACCCAATTAGCACTACATGCAATAATAATAATGAAAACAAAAAATAATAATAATAATAAATAGCAATTATAAAATATAACAATTGACATAAATTCACGATAATGTCAAAATTCGTTCACAACAATAACATTATTTCAAAAAAATTCATAAAATAAAAATTATACAGATATAAAGTTATCGTAGTACATAAGTCTGTACGTATTTGACTGTAAACTCAATGGTTTTGAGTTCGACTACTACTCTAACATAACAAATTGCGGCGTTGAGTTCCACCAGTCAACCAAATCTTGGAATTGGGAAATCACACAACGGAATATCTTGACACTAGGTTCTCTGTGCTCCACTACGAAAAAAATTTAAACTATTATACAATATATTTTAAAATTAAAAATTATCCATAATTTCCAAAACCCACACACACACTACCATCGTCGTTGAATAGTTCCGCGGCTGTCAGCCGGTATTGAGCTAGATTTATTATTTTTATTATTGTTTCGAGTAAAGACTGCTTTTTATACCGGGCTTAAGCTATGACGTGGTGTTATTGTAAGGCTAATAACTAGCATCTTGCCATTTTTTAATGCATTTCTCACTCGCTTTTTATGGAGAAATGCATTTTGATATTAAAATTTAATATTTGCTTTGTTTTTTTTTTATTTTTTTACGTTTTCTGTTATAGCAGATAACACCTAATGTTAAGAAAATTCTTAAGTATATCTACGAAAGTGTATAATTATATTTGTGTGTATCTATTTATCTATTTTAAAAAATTAAAAATCCCTTTTGGATTCGTACCTACTACCCTTATATCTTAATTAAATTTATATAGGACCACATCATAAGCACTAGCTATCATATAAAAAATGAATCATCAAAATCGACATCCAGTAAAAAGTTATGCCGGTTACATTAATAAAATTATCGAATTGGGAACCTTTCTTGTTTGATATTCATTAAAAAATCTCCTTTGGATTCGAATCTACTACCCTTATATCTTAATTTAATTTAAATAGGATATCATCATAATATCATCGTAACATCATAAGCAATAGCTATCATATAAAAAATGAATCATCCAAATCGATTCATCCAGTAAAAAGTTATGCTGTAACACACAGAAACAAACAATCGGAACGAGAATTTCTTTTTTCTTTAAATTGGTTAAAAATCTCTTGTGGATTCGAACCTGCTACCCTTAAAACAAACATCACTTCCGGTCCCATTAAGAAGCAAATACAAATTTGCGAGTCGCGGGGTTGTATAGGATCATAAACTTGAAACTCCTTCCTTAGGGACTTTTGAAGTGCCATTGGTATAATATGAATTTTCTTTGTTTATATCATTATGGTACAGTCGTTAAGTTTAATTACTTTATGGGAGTAGGTTCGAATTTTATGTAGGTAATGTTGAATTCCACTAATGTTGTTAGTGCAAAAGTTAGTAAAGATAGTTGTTATTCTTTCACGAAAACAATACTGAACGGATCTTGTTGAAATTTTACACGCTGTATCCCGCATATAGCAGGGTAGGCAGAGGGAACCTGAGAATCTAGTGCTAAGACACTCCGTTCTCTTTCAATAATTCCGCACCCACTGTCCGCCGAATTGAGGCATTGTGTGCTGAGTGGCGGAACTCAACGCCGCGCTTTGCCTTCTTACCAAACCCAGGAAATGAAAATACTAAACTTTTACATTTCCTGAGTGGGAATCGAACCCACAACCTATTGCGTTTACAGTCGCACGCTTGTGCCTCTGCGCCACGATAGTCGAAAACGATAATAGTTTAAATATAATTATGTTCTCGAGTAGAAATCGAACCCACACCCAATCGCTTTAACAGTCATGACCTAACGATAATAGCGATCGTAAAGTTGTTTGTTTAACATTGTTTTGGCGTGAGAATAAATAAATATATGCGATAGTAAAATTACATTAAATTTGTATATCATAAATTATATGATAACATTTGACTTTTGATTGTAACTTGTTAATAGAGTCCATAGTGGTTCAGTGGAAATTTTCACTGTAAACGCAATTGGTAGTGAATTCGATTTCTAGTCGGTTTTTTTAGCTTCACACTGTCTCCCGCATATAGCAGGATAAACAGAGGAAACCTGAGAACTTAGTGTTAAAGCACTCCGTTGCCCACTTTCAGCCGAATTGAGGTACTACATGCTGTGTGACGGAACTCAACGCCGCGCTTTGCTTTGTTACCAAACCCAAGAAATGAAAATACTAAAGATTTGCATTTCCTAGATTGAGAATCGAACCCACAATATATCCATATTATTTTTAAATTAACTTTTGTTTAGTCTATACCTCTGATCGATTTGAAATTTGCTATCTCATTCATTTCAATGCGCTGAATAAAAATATGACGTTTAAATTAGGCACAAATGTTTTTTTCAACACGTAAAGTTTTCAAGTGTTTAGTGGGGAAAGGAAATGTTGAAAGAGAAAGGAGTGTCTTAACACTAGGTTCTCTGGTTCCCCCTGCCTACCCAGCTAAATGGGGATACAGCGTGAAGTTAAAAAAAAGTTTTCATTTCAGACGAAAAATAGAGAGCGGAGTGCCTTAACACTAAGTTGGTTTACAGCAGGGTAGGCAGAGAGAACTTAGCCTAGTAAAGTTATAATTTAAAGAAATTTGTTTTTATGAAAATGACCAATCATAATCCTCCGAAATCTCAATTAACATTTAATTAACAGTAAATTGGTAAAAATATATATATTAGATTTCCCTGGTAGTTTTAGTTGTTCTCGCTCTGGTATCAAGGCAAAGCGCGGCGTTGAGTTCCACCACTCAGTACGCAATGCCTTAATTCGTCGCAAAGTGGGAAAGGGAACTTTTAATAGAACTCAGGTTCCCTCTGCCTACCCTGCTATATGCGGGATATAGCGTAAAGCATATAAAATTAATAATTCAAAATCGATCACCCATCATCTATATTCAGACACTGAACTAAGCAACGATATCATCATAGATTATTATTTATTTAGTATTAAAATGAAATACAATGACATTAAGTCAAAAATAAACATACCCTGTCCTTCGTCAAGAAGTTCAACGCACGATACCCGTAGTTCATATGTATCGGCCCAAGTTATAAGCTTATTGCTCAGAATTTTTTTTCTAATTGAAAAAGTATGGCAAACGAGCAGAAAGGACCACCTGATGGTAAGTAGTTACCTTCGCCCATGGACATCTACAACACCAGATGAGTTGTAAATGCGTTGCTGACCTAGTGTTCAGATGGGAGGGGGAGGAAATAATCATCCATCGGAATCACCACATACTGGGTATAAGGATGGGTGGGAATAGGGAAAACCTGGCTTACATGTCATCGAACCGGAACACATCATTAGATATTTGGCGTTCGTCAGATGATATATTTTTATGTACACAGATTACAAAAAAAATATATAACAAGACGCAACAACACACAGACAAGCGCAGCGTTAAGTTCCGCTAAGTTAAGTTCAGCAAGCAATGCCTCAATGCGGCGGAAAGTGGGGAACGGAAATGTTAAGAGAGGACGCAGTGTCTTAATATTACAACAGTAGGTTTTCTGGTTCCCTCTGCCTACTCTGCTCTGTGCGGGATACAGTGTGGAGCTATGACAATACCGTGGCGAAGACGGACAGAGTCTAACTGTAAACTCCAGAGGTTCGATTTTCATTTGGGAAAATGATTAATTAAATTTAAAATTATTTCTCCGCTTTTCAAACATAATGCGGCGTTTAGTTCCGCCATTCGCCACATCCGTCTCAAAATTTAAGCGGAAAATGGAGAACGAAATATTTTAACACTAGGTTTTTTTTGAGTACTCTACATACATACATAGCTTCACGCTGTATCCCGCATATAGCAGGGTAGGCAGAGGGAACCTAGTGTTAAGACACTCCGTTCTTCACTTTCCGTCACATTGAGGCATTGCGTGCTAAGTAGCGGAGCTCAACACCGCACTTTGCCTTTTATAAACATCTTTGAGAGTATCGAAAAATTCGTTAAATAAATAAATACATAGAAATCAGCGAGAGAATAGGATGGAAAATACATTACACAATATATAACATAGGTTATGTATTTTTTAATATTGAAATATAAAATATTCTTTTAAGTTTGTTAAAAAATTATAAATCTTAACGCCTGTCGTGACGCAGAGGCACAAGCGTGCGACTGTGAACGTGACAGGTTGTGGGTTCGGTTCTCACTCCAGGAAACGTACAAATTCAATTTATTTCCTTGGTTTGGTAATAAGGCAAAGCACGGCATTGAGTTCCGCCACTCAGCACGCAATGCCTCAATGCGACGGAAACTGGGGAACGGAGTGTCTTTACACTAGGTTCTCAGATTCCCTTCACCTACACTACTATATGTGGGATACAGTGTTAAGCTAAATTATTTGCATTTCACTGCTCTGGTAAAACAAAAAGCGTTAACAATGTCTCGATTTCGCAAAGAATAGAAAACAGAGTGTTTTGACACTAGGTTCTTTCTATTCTAATATTTTTTTTTTTAAACCTTGCACCATACAAAAAAGATAACGCAAGAGTTATCGCGATCAACTGTCAAGGTGTGAGCTAGCAGACTCTGCGACGACGAACGAACGATAAGCCAATTGTTTTTTTACTAAAAAAATGTATTCATATATGTATTATGTTATTTTTTTTAGCTTAACGCTGTATCCCGCATATAGCAGGGTAGGCAGAGGAATCAAAGAACCTAATGTTAAGACACTCCGTTCCACACTTTCCTGAATTCAAAACATTGATTTAAAAGTGGAATTAAAAAAACCAAACAAAGCAGAAAAATATTCAAGTGGGAACCCACATCCAATCAAATTTAAAGTCAATTTTTCAATAACATTTTTGGATAACATTTTATTTACATATATATTTACTTACTTACTTAACTTCACGCTTTAACCCTAGTGGGGTAGTCAGAGTTCCGGAGCGCCAAACGCTACGGTCCCTGCATACCTCTTTCGCCTCGTCCACAGTCATTAACCTCTTCATGCATGCTCTCCGGGGGGTCCTCATGGTTTTTACGTGACCTTCCTCCAGTATCATTGAGACTGTGTTCTCGAAGGTATATATATTTATATATACTATATTCTTTCTGACTGCTATGCATAAAGCATCCTCTTAATGTTGACTTCTCCACTTTAGAAAAAAACATAGCCCGGCGTTTAGTTCCGCTTTCAACACACTATTTCTCCAATTCATACTGGATTCATAGGAGTGTCTTGTCCCTAGGTTCTTTCTAACCATGCTTTAGGGGATAAAGCGTGAAATTATATTTTTATTTACACACCTATAAACAAACTATCAAGCAATTGAGTAAGCGTGATTGGTTGTGGGTTCGATTCCCATTCATCGCGCGTATAATTTACCGCTTGATTTATCCGCTTTAGTAAAACATAGCCCAGCGTTTAGTTCCGCTTCCGAAATCAGAAAAGTAGAACGGAGTGTCTAGACACTACTTTCTGACTCGTTTACACAGGATAAAGCCTCAAGCTGCTTTCTTTATGTACATATACAAACATAAATAAAATATAATTGAATAATTAAGTATTGTATTTTATTATCTTCCTTAATCTTCATGTGATAAAAATCTAGATACATTTTTATTGCATATAAGTAAAGTTTTACGGTTTCAAAATAAACTTTAATTGAAAACCGGTTAAACGATGTAAAGTACATATAAAGGGAATTTTATATTATTAAAGAGAAATTTGTTTGTTAACCAACATTGTGAAATGAGGAAGTGTTGTGTATATATATATATATATATATAAGTAAGCATATATATATTATATATATATATATATATATATATATATATATATATATATATATACATGCAATAATAATATATATATATATAATCACGCAACATATAGCAGGGTATGCAGAGGGAACCAGAGAACCTAGTGCTAAGACACTCCATTCTCTTTCTTCTCTAAATAATTCCGTTGTTCCCCTACTTTCCACCTGAATTGAGGCATTGCGTGTTGAGTGGCGGAACTCAACGTTGCAGCTGCCTCTGAAATGAAAATACTGTAAATTTACATTTCGAGTAGGAATCGAACCCACAACCTGTCGAATTTACAGTCGCACGCTTGTGCCTCTGCGCCACGACAGGCGTTTTTTTATATCGATTTAATATTAGTTCTGATACAAAGCGCGGCGTTAAGCGCCAGTTTAATACGCAATGTCTTCAATTCCCCCTTTATTTAAATAGATTTTCCCCTGTGAGGGAACGGGTTTAGAATACAATACCCCTCCACCGTTGGGTAGCGTTCCGTAAGAGGCGGGTAGCCCAGTAGTTAGGTGATAGAAGGTTCATCCTCCGACTGGCTCGCAATCACTATTATGTCAAAGACGAACCGCCAAATATCAAATGATGTGTTCCGGTTCGATCCCATGTAAGCCAGGTTTCCCCTACTTCCATTCATTCTTTCCGCAGAATGTGGCAGCTCCTATGGCGGGCTGCCGTGAACACTACATTGCCTCTTCCTCTTCCATCTGCATCTTCTAGGCCGGCAAAACATTTACAAGTCCTCTTGAATGGAAGACACTCCATTCCTCACTTTCCGCCGAATTGAGGCATTGCGTGCTGGGTGGTGGAACTTAATGCGGCGCTTTTCCATGTTACCAAACCCAGTAAATGAAAAATTCCATTTCCTGGAGTGGGAATCGAACCCTAGACCTGTCGCGTTTACAGTCGCCTACCCTGTTATGATAAAGCGTGTTGCTTTAGATATAGTTAGTAAAACTAAAGTAATGAGGAAATAATGCTTACAAGTTTAAATATTACGTATTTTATATGGAAAAATACAAATAAACGAGTATAAAGTATTATTGTAGCGGTTTATAATAAACCTGTTTTTTATTATTCTTTTTTTCATATGATTCATATGTCATAGGGTATTTTTCATTGTAATATTTTCTACTAGATGTTTCCCGCGGCTTTGTTCGTGTTTGTGTCAGTCCATACTACATAGTATAGGGTATAGTGGGTATATGCGTTATTTTAAAGGCTTTTTTAAGGCTTTTTTTTTTTTGACAAATAATCATGTCTGCCAAAAGATATTTTTTTTAATATCTCTAAGTATATAACAAAGTTTCATGATAATCGGTTGAGTAGTTTTGGGGAGACCTTGGTTGACTTGATTGAGTTGAGAACACAGTATCTGAAAATGATAGTGGAGGAGGAAGGTCACGTAAAAAGCATGAGGACCCCCGGAGGGTATTGCTGAAGAGGTTAATGACTGTGGACGAGGCGAAATAGGTATGCAGGGACGTAGGTATGTTTGGCGCTCCGTTCTTTCTGACTACCCCGCTAGGGATAAAGCTTGAAGCTAAGTAAGTAGTTTCGACATGAAAGCGTAACAAACATACTTATATAGTCATGTCATGTCTAGGATTCTGTAATAATACTAGAACGCTCCGCCCCTATTTCGCTTCGCTCATCAACTATTTGCAATGGCAGAAGAGATAAAACGCTTGCGTTACTGAGGGACTGACAAACAACATACAGGTGAAACTACTTACCGTAGAAAGACTATAAAAATTTGACATGTAGACTCCTTGGGAGTGTAGAGGGGCACTAAGAGCATATTTCCTGAAATTTATATCAAAACGAGAAAAAATGGAATATTACATTTTATAGCGCCACAAACGAAGTCGCGGGATAAGTAGTATAATATGTGCAGCTTCATATTTATCACCTACCTACCTACTCACCGTACCTTATATTACTAAGAGAGAGAAAGAGAGAGAGGACAAATGAAAATAATTGATATATACGATATTTTGAAAATTATTGATATGGTAACAAGACAAAGCGCGGCATTGAGTTCCACCACTTAGCACGCAATACCTCGATTCGGCCGAAAGTGGGAAACGGAGTGTCTTAGCACTAGGTTCTCAGGTTCCCTCTGCCTACTCTGCTATATGCGGGATACAGCGAGAAGCTAAAAATGATATACAGTATCCACTGAACATAATAATTATATATAATGTTTATAATTTTCTACGCAAATCTAAAACACAAGGTCAAGTAGCTCATAATAGTGCGATTACATTTGTAGTTGAATATAATTACAACGGTTTACTACAAATAACAACTACAACAAGTAATAGCTAATCGGTTAAAACTGGATCTGACCGGTTGCAGCCGGTTGTTAGCGTATTTCTTTATTATTTAATTGTTTTGAAAATATGTTTTTCTTAAGAGAGATTGTGAAATGGCTTAGTGAATGTAATTTCTTCATTTATAGGTGATATAATGATGCGTAAAGTTTAGTATTTTCATTTCTTGGGTTTGGTAACAAGGCAAAGCGCGGCGTTGAGTTCTGCCACTCAGCACACAATGCCTCAATCCAGCGGAAAGTGGGGAACGGAGTGTCTTAACACTAGGTTCCCTCTGTCTACCCTCCTATATGCGGGATACAGCGTAAAGCTATGTATGTATGTATGTATGTATGTATAGTGACGTGTCACTCATTTCTCTTAATATATACAAGGAATTTATAATGCTACAGAGTGTTTTAACACTATGTTCTCCCTAATAACCGTTATGTATTAAAAAAGAAACATTTTTATCATTTTACCAAATAAATATTAAATTGAAGTTGGAAAGAGTACAGCATCGACATTTTCGTTTCCAAATGTCAA